>PVLD010006416.1:30882-101090 GCA_004027595.1 Dinomys branickii | reverse complement strand
TCGCAGATCTGACATGGCGCAGTTGGAGGGAGATGAGATAGAGAGGGAGGAGGTTGCCGCTCCAAGCACACCCCTGGCCCACGCCCTCGTTTCGGCATTCGTAGCTTCAGCTTTGGAGACCCATTGCCCAGCTGCAAGGGGTGGGGAACGGTAATGCTGGAGCCACATGGTCTGGACCCGCCCCCACCCATAGCACGACAACAGGGCAGAGCCGGGTAGTCCACTGTGAGCATATGTGCTTTCCCACCTCCAACCATGGCAGTTTGTATACACCCCTGTATGGTATAGTATAGTCTGAGGCAGCTATATCTCTTCCCAAGGTGAGAGTCCAAGGATATAGATAAACCCAGGAGTACAGTTATTATCACAGGGAAGATAACTGATTGAGTGGTAGGGCAATGGAGATGAGGGAGGAGAAAAAACGAACTGATCAAAAGGGCCATCATCTGTGTAAATGAGTAACAAAGATGAAGGTAACATTATGTAGGACAGCATCCAGAGCTAATTCCCTTCTATGTTATCTATAATTCTGTATTTCCTCAGTCGTTTTTATATTAGCAGAAGTGAAGATAACTTTATATTATACAGCATCCAGTGCAAATTCCCTACTATCTTATCTATAATTTGGTATTTCCTTTAATGTTTTTGTGTTAACTAATGTGAAGATAACTATGTAATACAACATCTAGTTCTAATTCCCTACTATATTCTGTATAACTTTGTATTTTCTCTATTGTTTATGGCTTTTCTGGTTTATATGTCTCCATTCTTTTGTCTTTAAAATAAAATTAAAAAAAAACAAATAAAACCACCCCCAGATATATAATAGTCAAGATCCCAGATATGCAGCAAAAGAACACAATATTAAAAGCTGCTAGAGAAAAGAAACAGATCACCTATAAAGGAAAGCCCATCAGAATCACAGAAACCATACAATCAAGAAGACCTTGGAGTGAGGTGTTACAGATTCTGAGACAAAACAGCTTCCAACCCAGACTGATGTATCCTGCAAAACTATCCTTCAAATTCAATGGAGAAATAAAATATTTCCATGACAAAGTACAACTGAAGAACTTCATGAGTGCCAAACCAACATTACAAAAAGTACGGAAAGATATTCTAGACAGAGAAAAAAGTGACCACAATCTCAAGAACAACAATAGAAAGGAACCCTTAAGCAGAACAAGCAATTAAACAGCAAAAGTAGGAAAGCAACAGCAAGTAAACAGCATGGCAAGAATAAGCCAACATATAACAGTTATAACCATTAATGTAAATGGCCTCAATTCACCAGTCAAAGGAAACAGACTGGCAGAGCGGATTAAGAGACAGAATCCCACAATATGCTGTATACAGGAAACACACTTTACTCAGAAGGAAATCCATAGACTGAAAGTCAAAGGCTGGAAAACAATCCTCCATGCAACAGGTTCCCAAAAAAAAGCAGTAGTAGCTGTTATGTTTGCAGACAATGTAAACTTCAAACTGATAACAATCAAAAGAGACAAAGAAGGCCACTATATATTAGTTAGGGGAAAGCTGCAAGAGGAAGAGATAACAATCCTAAACATGAATGCACCAAATACTGGAGCACCAAACTATGTAAGACAAATCTTAATGGACATAAAAAACCAAATAAACAATAACACTATTGTCACAGGGGACCTAAACAGCCCTTTGACACAAGAGACAGGTAAACTGGACTAAAATTCAGCAAAGATATAACAGATCTGAACCAAATGTGTGAACAAATGGACTTAGTAGATGTTTACAGAGTGTTCCACCCCACAACACCAGAATACACATTTTTCTCAGCTGCACGTGGGACTTTCTCTAAAATAGACCACATTCTAGCCCATAGAGCATACCTACCTAAATGCAAAAGGATTGAAATTATCCCATTCATATTATGAGACCATAGTGCAATGAAATTGGAAATTAATGACAAAGGAAATTCCAAAAACTCCATAAACACTTGGAAATTAGACAACAACCTCCTGAATAACCAATGGGTCACAGAATAAATTAAAGAAGAAATTAAAAAATGCCCACAAACGAAAATACAAATACAACCTATAGGAATCTGTGGGATGCAATGAAAGTAGTCCTCAGAGGGAAATTTATAGTGATGAACTCACACATAAGGAAAACAGAAAGAGAACAAATAAATAACCTAATGCTACACCTCACACTTTTAGAAGAAGAAGAACAAGTCAAGCCCAAAGCCCAAAGAAGGGAGAAGATTATAAAGCTTAGGGCAGGAATTAATGCAATTGAGACAAAGAAAACTCTACAAAAAGTAAGTGAATCAAACAGTTGGTTCTTTGGAAGAATAAATAAAATTGATAAACTTCTAGCCAACCTTATCAAAAAAAGAAAGAACTCAAATTCACACAATAAGGAATGAAAAGGATGAAATCACTACAGATCCTACAGAAATTCAAAAGATCATTAATACCTACTTTGAGAATCTTTACTCCAATAGGACAGAAAACGCAGAAGAAATGGACAGATTCCTAGAAATGTACAAATTACCAAAGTTGAGTCAGGAAGATATAAAAACCCTGAACAACCCAATATCAATTAATGAGATTGAAAATGTCATTAAAAACTTACCAACAAAGAAAAGCCCAGGCCCTGATGGATTCACAGCAGAATTCTATAAAACATTCAGCGAAGATTTAATGCCAGCACTCCTCAAATTCAATGAAATTGAAAAGGAAGCAATTCTCCCTAACTCATTTCTGGAAGCAAGTATTATACTAATACCAAAACCAGAGAAGGACCCAACCAAGAAAGAGAACTATAGGCCAATCTCCCTAATGAACATAGATGCAAAGATACTCAATAAAATACTAGCAAATAGAATGCAGCAAATCATAAGGAAAATTATACACCATGACCAGGTTGGATTTATTCCAGGAATGCAGGGATGGTTCAATATTCACAAATCAATTAATGTAATACACTATATCAATAGAGCCAAAGACCAAAACCACAGGATCATTTCAATAGATGCAGAAAAAGCTTTTGATAAAGTCCAACATGAATTCATGTTAAAAACCCTAGAAAAAATAGGAATAGATGGCCTCTACCTCAATCTGATCAAAGCCATCTATGACAAACCAACAGCCAACATCATACTAAATGGACAAAAGCTGAGAACTTTCACTTTAAAGACAGGAACAAGACAAGGATGTCCACTGTCACCACTCCTATCCAACATAGTTCTGGAAGCATTAGCCAGAGCAACTGGACAAGAGTGAGAAATAAAAGGAATAAAGATAAGTAAAACTATCACTATTTGCAGATGACATGACACTTTACATGTAAGATTCCAAAAACTCCACAAAAAGACTCTTTGAATTAATTGACAAATTCAGCAGAGTAGCTGGATACAAAGTCAACACCCAAAAATCAATAGCATTCCTATACACAAACAACAATCAGACTGAGAGAGAAATTAAGGAAACCATATCTTTTACAATAGCATCCAAGAAAATGAAATATTTAGGAATCACTCTTAACAAAAGAGGTAAAAGATCTATTCAATGAAAACTACAGTACTCTGAAAAAAGGGATCGAAGAGGATTTCAATAAATGGAAAAACATTCCCTGCTCATCGTTAGGAAGAGCCAACATTGTGAAAATGGCCATACTACCAAAATTACTGTACAGATTCAATGCAATTCCCATTGAACTACCATCAGCATACCTCACAGCTCTAAAGAAAACATTCCTCAAATTCATCTGGAAACAGAAGAGACCCAGAATAGCAAAAGCAATTCTGGGCCATAAGGACAAGTCAGGTGCAATCACAATCTCTCACCTGAAAGTACACTACAAAGCTACTGTAATGAAATGAACCCAGTACTGGCTCAAAAACAGACCTGAGGATCAATGGAACAGACTGGAAGATGCAGCCACAACCACAAACACACTCAGCCACCTAACATTTGACAAAGGTGCCAAACAAGCTCACTAGAAGAAAGATAGCCTCTTTAATAAATGATGCTGGAGAAACTGGCTTGCCACTTGCCTAAGACTGAAAATAGACCCAAGTCTATCACCATGCCCCAAACTCAAGTCAAAATGGATCACAGATCTCAATATTAAAACAGAAACACTAAATCTATTGGAAGAGAAAGTAGGTAAAAATCTTAAAGACATAGGAGTAAGCAGAGGAAAAAATGAACAAAAATCAAACTGCAAGGGAAACACTTCAAAGAATCAATAAGTGGGACCTCATTTTACTGAAAAGTTTTTGCACATCTAAAGAAATCACCAGCCGAGTAAAAAGAAAACCCACAGACTGGGAAAAAATCCTAACTGTCTGCCCCTTGGACGAAGGCCTTCTATCTAGAACATACAATGAATTAAAAAACATGAACCTGTCCAAATTCAAAGACCCAATCCAGAAATGGGCATCTGAGATGAATACACAATTCTCAGATAAAGAAATATAAAGGGCAAATAAATATATGAGAAAATGTTCTACATCTTTGGTCATTCAAGAAATGTAAATAAAAACAACATTGAGATTTCATCTCACCCCAGTAAGATTGGCCAGCATCAAGAAATAATCCAATAACAAATGCTGGCAAGGCTGTGAAGAAGTAGGAACTCTTCTGCACTGCTGGTGGGAATGCAGACTGGTGAAACCACTGCAGAGATAAGTTTGGAGATTCCTCAGCAAACTAGGTCTAGAGGTCCCATTTAACCCAGCTATTCCCCTTCTGGGTATTTTCTCAGAAGATCTGAAAACATCATATCACCGTGACATATGTGCACCCATGTTTATAGAAGCACAATTTGTAATAGCTAAATCGTGGAAGCAACCCAAATGTCAGTCCACAGAGGACTGGATAAAAAAACTGTGGCATTTTTACACAACAGAATATTATTCAGCTATAAAGAAAGACAAGCTTGAGGCTTTTGTAGGCAAATGGTCACAATTAGAGACCATACTCGTAAGTGAAATAAATCAGATGTGCATGTGCAAACAGCGTATTGTATCTTTAGTGTAAGAACCGGAAGGTGGGAATGTGAATTGGGAGGTATGAAAGGAAACTGTTGAAAAGTAAAGAGCAATTGGGATGAAGGGAAGGAAAGAAGGAAGAAAGGGATAGCTGTGTAAGTATGTGTATATATGCAGGATGAATAACACGGTTGCACTATTGTCTCATGTCGCTTTAATGCAGGGAACAGTCAATGATTAGTTGTTTAGTCAATCCTGTATGTCTATTTGCGTTGTCCTGAACATGCACTTTGAAGTTATCAACGTGTAATACGGCAGCCAGTGTTAATCCCCTGCCGCCTTATCTGTAATTCAGTTTTTGTACTGTTCTTGTGCTACTTTGTGTCTGTTTGCTAAGGTTTTTGTTCTTTTACTTTTAAAATAAAAACTAAAACTAAAATAAAATAAAAATAAAATTTGCCCTTAAGAATTTTATCATTATGTATTTCCAAAATATACCAGTAAAATTAATTCAAAAAAATAAAAATAAGTCTGTCCTTATGATGGTCTCCAGCATCCAGTATTCTCTTTCACACTGACAAAGACAAAATATCTGGTCAAGTCAACACAGGAGATATTCCTAATTGAAATTTATCAAGAACAGGTTTTTATTGCTTATCAAAATAAAAAAATCCTGGGGGACATACATACTCAAACACACACAAACATACACATCTGCATACACACAGAGTCGCTTCTGCAACCAAGGAGAAAATATGAGAGAATCAAGTGAGAAGACTCTCACGAGGAACTGACTACAAGCGCAACAAAGTGGGGCTGCACAAAGAGCTACTTGATGTCTAGCTGCGAACGCCGCCTGTGCCCTGGGGATGAGAAGTTGTCGGAAGCAGAGAGCAGAGACCAGCTGAGAGGGTCAGTATGTCAGGCAAATAGCTAGTACTTGTGGAGAAGCTGATTCTCCATTCTTTTTCTGTTCTTCATCCACCATTACAGGAGAAAATGGTTCAGTGATCCTTGTTAAAGTGCAGTAGGGAAGTCATTATCCAGGGCCACCGTGAGAGGTAAAGGAACCGCTTACAGTGAGGGACAGAGGTTAAGCTCAGTGCCAAATACAGCTTAGGAAATTGGGAACTTACAGCCCAAGAGCACACAGTGTGTGTGTGTGTGTGTGTGTGTGTGTGTGTGTGTGTACATGGACAATTACTAGGAAGAAACATCAGCTGTAACCAAGATTCCTAATAAACATAGAGTTCTAGCTGGACATTACCTAGGGGACAACAGATAAGAACAGACAGCTTGGATGTCCACAGTGATCGGACACAGGCAGTGGGTGGGGAATTCTTTGCTGAAGCTGGACATCACATGGAAGTACACAAATGGCTGAGAAGGTTCGGGAGCCTTAGTAAAATCTGGCCAGGCTTAGGCTGGGGGTAGAGTCCTCACCTGGCCTTCACAAGGCCTGGAGTTTGATTCTCAGTACTGCACAAACAATAATAACAACAATAAAACTCCAATCTTTGGTCCAGCAAAGAACTGGTGTTGCCCATGAATCTCAAAAATAAGAAGTAGTCTGAAGCAGTAGTGGGGAAGGAAGCTCTGGCGGTAGAAATTGTACTGATGTGAAAGCTTGATTGGCCACTACCACTAACTAGCCCTGTAATCTTAGCTAAGTCACTTCTGGCTCTGAGGTTTGGTTTCCTTGTGTGTGAAATGAAAGCATTAGACTGGGAAAAAGAATTTCACTTTACAGATATGTTTTTGTTACTGGGATTGAACTCAGACCCTTTGTACTGAGCTACATCTCCAGCCCTTATTTTTGTTTTTTAAATTTTGAGACAAAGTCTCTTTAAATTGCTAAGTTGCCCAGGCTGATCTCAAACTTGCAGCCCTCCTGCTTCAGCCTTCTGCACAAGCATGCACCACCACTCCTAGCTTCATTCAGATACACTTACCAAATGCATGCTATGCGTCCTCCCTGGACCCAACTCTAGAACTGCAAAGATAAATGAAGCCCAGTCCCCACCTTCGTGCAGATGAAGGAGTCAGGAACCCTTGAGAGAGTGCAAGGGAACTACCGGCCGGTGGATGGGCCATGGGCAGGGGAGGAAGGGATGTTGGGATAAGGCAATGGACACTGGAAGTAGGGTGGCATTATGAAGAAATAAAGTCAAGAAAAGGAAAGCACAGTCCGAAAGTGGAGTTTGGGGATTCGCACATTTCCCATGTAGAAAAGCTCTGCTTGATGACAAGAAGACACTGCATAGACTACACTGCGAAGGCATTATTCACCAGCTCACTGCTGAGTGCCTACAGATGACTGCTGACTGTCAAAGCGATGAAGTTCACAGCAGTAGTCATTGTTGCTGAGTCAGTGCTTTCTAGGATGCCACCACCCTCAGAAAAGTAGATGGTCAGGTCTCCCCCTGTCTGAGCCCCTTTAACATGAAGACAGCATCACCAGCTCCAGCCTGCTGAGACTTTGAGCAATGCCCAGCCATGACTCTGCTCAGAGTTGAGTACTGGTGGTCACGTGGCAGAGCTTGTACTAGTGCTGTTACATTACAGCAAATCAAAATTTATTCTGTCTTTCTCATTTTAATTTTAAAGATCTTAATTCTGAAAAAAATTCATACTACATAAAATTTGAAAGAAGAGTACAATAAAGAAAAGCACAGTAAGTACTTTTAACCCCTTCACCTCGACTAACCAATTGCCCAAAGTTTGCAGCCATTTTTGTGTCCTTTGCCATGTGCATGTGTGTATATATACAGACACACATAAGACACGCACACACAGCTGCATATACATGCTACAGATATGCATGCACATTATTCAGAAACAATGGGGAGTAGGCTACAGACATTGGTTTGTCTTTAAATATTTCAAGGAGCATTCCTAAAGAAAAAGGACATTTTCTTCTTTTTAGGGGGGTGTGAACTCAGGATCTTGCACTTACCAGGCAGGAACTGTGCTGCTGAGCTATATCCCTGGCCCAAAATGGACATTTTCACATACAACCACATTTTCATTATCCCATTGTCTTGGTTACTTTTTTCTCATTGCTGAGACAAAATACCCAATGCCCAAAATGAAGGAAGGAAAGGTTTATTTAGCTTACAGTTTGTGGAGGTTTCAGTCCATACTTGGCTGGCTCAGAGGCAGAGTGGCACATGGCAGAGGGTAAATGTTCATGGCAGCAGAGCACAGCAAAAAACAACCAGAGCAAAAGGGAGGAATGGCTGCAAGCAGCCTCTCTCCTTCCCTTACATTGTAAACAGGCTCCCGCAACCCAGGGGGTGTGTACCTCTCACACAATCTCCATGACCTCCTCTTCCACAGGCTCAGGATGTATACAAAGTAAGCACCCTGGCTTCCTGCTGAATCACTCAGCCAAACCTCTAGACTCCCCAAGTTGACACAATGTATCAACACCCATCTAAGAAAATCAACAACGACTTAATAATTTCCTGCAGGAAACAATCCATGTTCACATATTCATACTCCCCCAAATGTCTTCTGTAGCATTTTTCCCTGATCAAAATTTAATCAAGTTTCATGACCTTTAAAAATTTTTAATTTTAATTTTTTTTTGAAAGTGTGTCTCACTATGTTGCTCTGGCTGACCTTGAATTGCTAAGCTCCAGTGATCCTCCTGCCTCAGTCTCCCAAACACTGGGACTACAGGCACATGTCTCCATGCCTGACTCCTCTTGCCTTTTTCACTTTTTTGGTTTTCTTTTCCATGGCACTGCATTCTCAGGAGAGACCAAGCCAACTGCCCCGTAATCCCCACCTTGAGGCTGTGTCTGCTGGTTCCCTCATACTAGATTCTCAGTTAGTGTGCTGGGAACGAGTACACTCCAGGTCCTCATGCACCTCTCGCAGGTGTCAGGAGGATATCCCGGACTTCCTGTGCTGCCACTTGGCTGTGGTCACCAGATACCCCCACTGTGAAGTTCCTCTACTCTGCAATACCTCAGCCTTCAGTGGGTGGTGCTTGTCCACTTGTCCTGTTCACATGATCATCTCAGAAAGCAAAAGGGAGAAAAAGAGGAAAGGACAGCAGAGGAAAACCAGAGGGCGAGGGACAGGCATGTCATGGTCTATTAAACAAACTGAAGGGTTGAAACTAAACCCACATGCCACATTCACAGTGATGCATAAGCTTCGCTTAAGTGTTGTACAAAAGCCAACGGCAAAGCCAGGGAGGTGCGACGGTAGGCTGAGGGTAATTTGAACACCCTCACAGGACACTGGCGCCAGTTTATGTCCAATGACAGCACAATGAACCCCAAATCAGCAACTTTCACAATCCCACCTAGTTAATTTTCTTACTCCTTAATTAGGAGGCCTTTATTTTAGATTCATCTCTTTATTTTAAATATGTATTCGTGATAGTACATGCAATTGCATATTCTTAGTTCATTTCCTTAGTTCATCTCCTGCCATGAGCAGGACAGCACTTTGCCAAACCGGTGTACAGAGTCGCCCGACATCCTCCTGACTCTTCAGTGGCCCATGTGTGCAGGGGAGTCACCTGCTTGCTCAGCAGGGGAAGGGGACGCAGCTTCTGCTTTGCTCTGGGGAGCACTTGCTCTTGACACCTCCATCTGCCCTGGAAGCCACCCAGCTAGCCTGAGGCTGCCACACAGCAGGGATACTGAGGAGCTCCTTAGGAGACCACAGGGAGAGAACCCAGGACTGGGGGGAGCTAAGAGGGAGGGAGAGAGAGAACCAGCTCCCAGCTTGTTCAGTCTCACCCACCCCATTTCATCTCCATCCACCAATTAATGGGGTAAGCAGCTGTTTGGAGCAGCTGTGTCCAGGCTGAGTTTTTATGTAGCAGTGCCAGCATTTCTTCCTCCTTCCATGTGGCCACTTTCTTCTCTGGGGGAGGATCCTGTTCTGCTCAGTCTCAACAATGAAGTAACTCAGTGGCTGAGACTTGGGAACCTGGCCTAGGAACATAGCTATGAGGATACAGGACCTGAGCACAGACCCATCCATCCTATCATTGTCCCTAAAACTTTCCTTTTGTTAAGCCAGTGAGACCTTTCCCTTTCCTTTGCTTTTTAAGTAAGGCTACCTTTTCCCATCAGCAACAGTTGAGGATCCTAACAGACAAAAGCTGTGCACAATGTGTCTGATTTAAACTAGTGGGACAGCAGGGGCCTGGGCCTTGAACTCAGGTGTCATTGTGGGTATCACCCCACCGCTAGGCATTGGCCTTGCAAGGACAGCTCTGAGCTTCTTGGAGCTGGAGTAGCATCTCTGCTCTCTGCTTCCCCAGGTTCCAGAGAGGGTCCTACATGAGAGCATATTTCAAAACACTGACAAGCTGCAGTCCACTGGCCAAATGTAAGAGCTTAGCAGTACCATTGTTCCTGAAAGGTTACTTACTGGCTTTAACTTGCCACTAGCAAATGGGAATAATATGATCACTACCCTTCTATACTCTCAACAACATACCACCATACCTGTCTGCAATCACATTTAACATCACGCAGATCAGGGTTGGGGAGGCCAAGATGCAATATGGAAAGGTAATATGTGCAGGGTGTCTATTCCAGAAATATAAGGAGTAAGGCATGCTCTGCATATCCCAAGTCAAGATATGATCCTTGGCCTCAAAGAGCTTACTAGTGGGTGGCTACAGACATAGAAAGATTCTCTCAATGCTGTTTATTAAGTGGTAAAATTAGAGCGTAACCAAAGCAGACTTGAGCTGCATGGAGTGGCAGTAGACCATAAGTGAAGATCATTGAGTCTACACTCAACTGCTTGGGTCTGGATCTGGACCACTTCCTGCCATGTGACCTTGGAAAAGTTATGAAGCTTTCCATGCCCCAGTTTCCTCTTTGGGAAAAGAATCACAGCCAGCTGTATTACTGTAGTTTACTGGGGCTGCAAAAACAAAAATATTATGGACAGCAGGGGTAAAACACAGAAATTGATTTTTTCACAATTTTAGAGACTGAAAGTCCAAGATCAGGTGTCACTGGGTTGGTTTCTCTGGCAGCCTCTCTCCCAGGCTTGTGGATGGCTGCTTTCTCCTCGTGTCTTTGCATGGTCTTTTCTCTGTGCCTGTCTGTGCCCTAATCTCCTCTTCTTAGAAGGACACCAGCTATCCTGGATTCAGGTCCATTCTAGTGACATCACTGAACTTAATGACATCTTTAGAGATGCTGTCTCCACTTACAGTTCCTAGGGCTTAGGATTCTAACACGTGAATGAGGGGAAACAATTCAGCCCTGACCATCAGTCAGCGTCAGAGCAGTGTGAGGAGGAATGCAGGAGACAATACACACAGACCTTGACCATAACATCTGGAGCACAGGAACATTCAAGGCTATAGGCTATTATTATATGGTGCTGTGGAGCCTCTGTAATGTGGTACCCACAGTCACAGGGAGAATCAAAAAGGCTTTCCAGAGGCAGTGCCATCTGAGATGAAAACTAAAGGGGGATAGGCGTCAATAGGTCCAGGAACCAGGTATTGTTGTCATGGGGTGGAGTGTGACAAAGTCCCCCTGATGAAGAGATGGAGACCACATCCAGCCCTGTGGAATAATATCAGGACAGTGTGAGGCACAGACACTGATTTATCAGGCAGGATTAGAAAGTAGGAGAAGCTAAGGAAGGGATCTGAGTTGGAGGATCTGAATAGGGAACAGGCCTGGTGGGGAGGATCAGTCTGGCCCACTAGCGAAAGAATGAAGCCAGACTTCATGGGAAGCCTTTGTGGATTAGCTGGGGTGGTCTAGGGTCTGGTGCATCGTGACCTCAGTTCTGGTTTTGCAAGATGGCCCTTCGGGAAGCTCTTATTGCTTTAAGGAGCAATGTGTTCCCCACAAGATGATTTCTGCTTGGGGAGGTCTGTTTAGGGAAGGTTCTGCTGAAGTCTGAGGTGATAGCAGGTGCAGGGCAATGGCTGGAGACCTCTGGGTGCTCGCTGGTAGTTGAACATCCCTGTAAGTCTTTTATGCCGATGCCCCCAGTCTTGAAGGTAAGTGAGATAGGTCATATGTATTTATAGACAGACATCCTGTACGTGAATAACATCCCATATGTAGAGCTAAGCATGTGTCTGACTCAGTTTTAAGACAACAAAGAAGAGATTGTTCTGCTTTTAGTTATCTACTGGGCATCTGGAGGCTCAAGTGAAGAGTCACTATTATTGGTCTAGAAACAACCACTTCTAAGTCCCCAGATGCCTCAGAAGAAAACACAAATGCTTTTAATGAGTAACAGTCTAAGGTCTGGGAGTTTGTCTTCTCTCCTGTGGTGGTCTCTAGCTGTGTCACTAGGTGTATGAAGAGCATCTGCCAGGCAGACAGAACATGGAGATTCTTTAAAATATTGCTTTCTCAAACTTCACTGTGCACATAATCATCCAAGTATCTTATTAAATTGTAGATTTGATTAGTAGCTTTGGGACTTCTAACCAAATTCCCAGAGGATACCAAAAATGCTGGTCCTTGTTCCACACTTTCACTTAGTAGCAAGGTTCTAGCTGGGGCAAAAATCTCAGGAAGAAACTCCAAGCTGTTTGCAGGTGTTTGGTATAAAAAATTATAGGGGGTGAGAAGCAGGGACTGATAGAGATGGAGAGAGTAGGGTAGATGAGTCCTGCAATGTGGACCACTGCCTGAGGAGAGAGAGAAGTGCATGGAAGGGGGACCCCATGGGAAGAAAGTTGACCAATTGTAAGAAATTTCCTGTGGGGGAGTCTTGGCCTTGGACGTGGAGAGGATGAGAGGGATTAAAGGTACACTAGAAGGCAGGATCAGCAACTTGGTGACTGGTATGCTTGGGAGATGCTGGAGAGAGGGAGCACACGAAAGACCGGGGATGAGGTTATGAGCTGCGAACAGGAGGCGCACAGAGGACAGCTGTTCTCAGTGGGATGCCTGAGCAGCGCCACCTCCATCCTAGATGCTCCTGTTACTTTTGGAAACTATTAACCTGCTTTCATCAAACTACCTGCTTCATTGTCTACAAACTACCCAAGGCAGGGAGACACAAAATCTGGAGAGTAAATCTGTGCTTTGAAAGTTAGCTCTTATTTTTCTTTTGTTCACTAGCTCTTTGGGGCGTGTGAGCCTTCCCAAATTAGCTGTTATTCCTCCAGAGGAGATTCATGTAAGAGCTGTTTCTATCCCCCACAAGGACTAAGTGGACACAATGAAGGTTCGTTGATGTGATAGACTAACATATCTGATTACCTATTAATACCATTTTATCTCACAGACTGGAGATAACAATAACAGCTGTAGGGCATTGAGTTAGTTCTTTACATCATAAACACTACCCAACCCTTGAGACCTGTGTCCAGGCAATTTGGATACTTTTTACTGCAGCTTCTTTGGATTAAATGGAAACCTAGCGATTATTGTTGAACTCCGCCGCCACCTACTGTTTATGTCACAAAGTGCTCATCATCTCTGACCACGTTCTACTTTTTAACATTGAATTTTTATTTACCTTGGCTCTCAAGGGTTTTCCGTGCTTTGAGCTTCACTTCACAGAAGTAACCGTCTAATAGTCTTTTAGTGTTTATTATAACAATCCAGCAGATAGTGACAATTTTCTCTTGCAGGCAAAAAAACAAAATGCTTATGGCTTTAGAGAATATTAAATATTTTAAAATTAATGATATAATAGTCTTTGTATATGCTCTTTTCAGGAAAAATAAAAGTTGTTAATGGAATTATTGAAGATTATGCCCCTTTCTACTATATATTAAACTGGTCATCTATCTTGGCCATACTTCAGAGTGTAAACCTCCCTTATCTCCTTTTAAATCCTCCTTTCAAATGACACTTTCTCCAAAAAACTTTTCCCGATTCTTCATTCTGGAAGTAAATGCTCTCTTCCACAATTAGTAACTGTTATAATGAACCACATAAAAAGAAGATAAAAAATTACAGTTAAAAATAATAGATGATTTCCCTGGTCATCCCGTTTCTGTTGGTGTTTCTCTTTTGCAGACATATAAAGTAAACTGTGCTCTCAGGGGTAATAAACTTGTTAGTATTTTGCTTTAAGAGGGGAACACTTTAAGGACAAAAACAAAAAAAGTAAGGATAAGAGTGCTGATCTGGTGAGGTCGGGTCTTTCAATATACTGAGATTTTGGTCAACTCAGTTCTGAGGTACCACATGGTGAGGGTTTCAGAGGCTAATTAAGTAAAAACTGACCAGGACTTCCCTTCTATTCCTTATTTTGGAATAACAATGTCAGTTTAGAGGGGAATGGAGGAGGAACAGAAAAGGAGAAATTATATTAGTACAGCTCTGGCACAGCCAAGGTGTCAGGCGTTGCTTTGCGGAACTGCAGCTAGTAGGTTTTTTTTTTTTTTTTTTTTTTTTCCGGGACCGGGGATCGAACTCAGGGCCCTAGTGCTCAGCAGCAAGCACTTAGCCCACTGAGCTGTACCTCCAGCCCCAACTGCAGCTAGTAGGGAGGTTATGTAATGGTGACCAATCTTAGATCCTCTGGCGAGTCCTTGTAGGATCATTCCTTCTGCATCCCTTCCTCTCCGTGCACCGAATCTCCACCATCTAGCTGCCCTTCCCAGGTATTTGGATGCTTTCTTGCTCACTGATCAAGGTCACAGTGCGGTGGCATTGATCTTGTGTCAATGGACTTTTTCCTGGTCACAGTCACTGCCTCCATCGACATTTGATTTCTCTTCACAGCGAATGCATGAAAATCTCCACAGTTGACAGCAATCCCTCGCCCCAAGACAACTTGACAGGCTGCTCCCTCAAGTGAGGGACACACAGGGGCCTCTTCTCATCGACTCCTCCTGGGCGTTGTCTGATAAGGAATGCGGTGGGAAGGCGTGACAGTAAAGCCCAGTATTTTCCCTGTAGGAACTAAATCTTCCAGTCTGGTTGTGTTTCCGGACGTATTTCCAGAGGACCTCGGCGAGGACTAACTTCCGGTCCTGACCTCACCGTCTTCCGAGTTTTCTGCTCGGCTGCTTCCGCCCGTAGTTAGGGTAGACTCCGGTTGAGAATAGCTACTTCCGCCAGGAGTCCCTAGCGGCTCGGGCTGGACAGCTGGCCATAAAGTGGTCTTCTCCTTCTCCCTTCAGCTTACCTGCCAGAACCCTGGTGCCCTGGTGGCGGTGGCTGCTGCAGAGCCAGTCGCGGCCGTTCTCTGGGATCGAGTCCAGAGCCTGGGTGAACAGGAAGTGCCGGCGAGACGCCAGGATCTGACCCAGCCCAGTCTCCCGCGGCGGCCAGTGCAGTCCCCGCGGGCCTCGCCGCGCCCACTCGGGCCTGAGGCAGGGCCGCCTCTCCGCCTTGGACTCCGCCCCGCGGCCCAAGCGGTGCCTAGCCAACTTCGGCCAACCTCGGCCAACCCCGGCCAACCCCGGCCAACCCCAGCCTTCCCCAGCCTTGCCGTGGTGTGACCGCGCTGCTTCTCGGGGATCCTGCCGTCCCCTGGCTCCGGGTGCAGGGGGGCATGGAGTTTGCGGAGCTAATCAAGACGCCACGGGTGGACAATGTGATGCTGCACCGGCCTTTCTACCCGGCCGTCGAGGGGACCCTGTGCCTGACTGGCCACCATCTGATCCTCTCCTCCCGGCAGGACAATACAGAGGAACTATGGCTTCTCCATTCAAACATCGACGCCATCGACAAGCGGTGAGTGGTCTGGTTCCAGCAGTGGGCCCGAGGAAAAGCTTCCTGGTGTTTTGCTGGCGTCCCTTTGCCCAGCCAGCCTAGATCTGGATTTGAGTGGCTTTTCGTGGCCTAGATCCAAGATGTGAGTTTTAGAAAATGAAAAGGTGTTTAAATGAGATGCCTGGTTCCTGTTAAATCTGGGTGAAGTTCTAAATTATCACTTGGTTATCATACTGCTTATTTTGGGAGCATAACATCTTTCGGTGGATTTTCAGTGATTTAAAATTTCATCTCCTTTCTCCATCATGTTCCCTGAATCGTTATTGTCAATCACAGCTCATGAAATTGTGATTGGATAAGATTCACAAAGCCTTTACCACTTTGGAGGAAAATTGAAAGAACTGAGTATGTAGTTTTTAGTGTCTGCATGCTACAAAACCATTTTATTTTCCCCTCACAAATGTTCAGTTTAAGCTGGGCATGGTGTTGCACACCTGTAATTCCAGCACTGGGAGAGGCTGAGGCAGGAAGATCACAAGTTTGGAGCCCAGACTGGGCAATTTAATGAGATTTTGTTGCAAAACAAACAATAAAAAGTCTGGAGATGTAGCTCAGTGGAAGGCCCTGGGTACAGTCCCCAGTATGGGGGTCGGGGGTCGGGGGTCAGTTTATCCTATTTCTTCTTATTTCTTATCTCTGGGTCATCATTTTAATGCTTCCAGTAAGGGAGATTAATGTCTCCTATTCATCTTTACTCAGTTCTGCTTTTGGAAAGAACAGAGGAACTCATCAGCTCTTAAGGAACTAATCTATCCATTAAAAGCATGTCATATTTTTAATCTTTGCAAAGTGAAAATCTTCTCAAAGTCAGGTACTTTCACCTGCACTAAATTTCCTGTCGCCTAGTGTTGCTGTATATTCTAGCTGGGAGAGGGGAAAATTAATCACCTAGCCTGCATGAATGACAGCTACTTCTTCCTTTGCCACACAGGAGAATTTGTGTATTAAGAGATTCCTGCAGACCATATGCCTTTAATCTTTTGTGTGTGTGTGGTACCAGGGATCGGACTCAAGACCTTGTGTTTGCCAAGCAGGCATTTATGCCACTGAGCTATATCCCCAGCCCCATGCCTTTAATCTTAATGGTAGAATTTTTAGCAGTCTGGATGAAGCAGTGATGGATTGCATTCATTCAAGCAAAGGGCTGTTACTAGATTCCTCCCATCATCTTCTCTGACACAAAGGCTTTCAGTGGTCTCTTGCTGCCTGCATGATAGTCTCAGCCCTTTAGCCTGTCATTCCTCCTAACCCATATTTTGACCCTACCCTGTTATCCTGTTTTTATTTTATTTCATTTTTTTGTGGTATGAGGAATGGAACCTAGTGCTTTTACACCGTGACACTGAGCTATACCCTAGCACCAGCCTCCCGCCTTTGAGATGGGGATTTGTTAAGTCACTAAATTGGCCGGGCTGGGCTCTAATTTATAATCTTCCTGCCTCAGCCTCCCAGAGCGCTGGGATTACAAGGCATGTGCTGCTGCATCCAGCACATTATTTCTTGCCATTCCTTTCCATAAACCTTTCTTCCATTTCTTTTCATGATCTGTGTTTACTAGCTAATCATCACTATTGTTGCTCATTAATGCCCTGCATTCTGTCATCTTTTTATTTTATTGATCTCTTCCTTTTGTGGGAATGCCATGCTCCTCCTGTTTGTTAAACATCTATCAAATGCCTTTATGTTCCAGACCTCTTGTGAGGCATTAAAGATACAGGATGAATAGAATGTAGTTCTTGTTTCTCAGGAGGTTACCGGTTATCATGTTTGTTACTCATTTATCAGTACTCAGTTTAACCAGTTCAGCTGCCACATCTTTCACAACGTCACACTAATGGAAGTAATTCCTTTCACCTTGAAATCTTGTAACTACTTAATTGTATTTCTTTCATGGGTGAGTATTCAAATTTTCACTTTGAGGTGACATATATATTAGCTTTTTGAAGGCCAGAACTCACTTCTGATTCTTTTTTATCCCTCCTGAATTCCTTTGTGGCTTGGACTCACAGCTTAAGAAAATAAGAGAAAGATTGGCCCTTGGCTGGCCCTTGGTACCACAGAGTACATATTCATGGTTTCTCTGTAACCACTGACTCTTTTCCAGTTGACTTTCTTTTATGGTTACTCTCCATTCATTCATTTTCTCATATTTACTTAGCATTACTAGGTGCTGGGGTTTACTGTGGTATAAAGAAGAAGGTGTATACACCAGGGGAATTTTAATCTGTTATGGGGGGAGCGACAAGCTGCAGACACATGGTGTAGTGGGAGGAGCATGTTTGTGATTAGGTCAGAGTTTAATTATTACTCTCAATAAATACTTCTTGGTGTTCTTTGGAGCATTGCCTGGGCTCTGCAGGTGGAATAATGACTAAGACAGACAGGCGTTTATGTACTGAGGGAGGAGATGGACTAAATAAATCAATCAACAGATACGGAAATAGCAATGTCAGGTAGTAAGTGACAGAAAAGGAAATAAAGGAAGACAAAAGATTGGAGAGTGCCAAGAAACAGCATCTTTAGAAAGGATTTCAGAGATGGAAAATGACATTTGGTTAGAGACCTGAAGGAAGGGAGCAATCTGGCAAGGAGGAGAGTATCTGGAGGGAAAGCATTTTAGAGAACTGTGAATACAGAGAGCTTGGGTCAGGAGCATACCTGATGTCCACAGCTGAGAGTGTACCGGACAGTTGTCCCACACTGATGCCCACAGTGTAAAGGAGGAGATGCTCCTTACCTTATGTTTTCAGAAGGTTCAGTTCATGCTTGGCTGGCTCTGAGGCAGTGATGCCGTAGCCGAGGGGTGTGGCAGAGCAAAGCTGCTGACTTCGTGATTGCCAGGACACAGAGCAAGGGCACAGTGCTGGGCAGAGTGGGTGAGGGATCACATCTCCATGACCTACCCAGACACACTCAGAAGTGTGTTCCGTGAAACCCAGGGTGGATCCTAGTCAATCCAATTGACATAATCAAGCTTAACTGTCACATCCTACCCCTTGTCAGCTGGGCACCCAAATATATCCCGTTAAATCATTCTTAATCTCCAAATAAAAAGCCATAATTCCATTTAATATAATACGGCTATCATATATGAAACCAAAAACAATAAGCCCTTCTCCAGAGTGACATTTTCAGCATTTTTCAAGAGTCTAAGTCTTCTGAGACTGTAAGCAAACTCTTAGCTGTGATCCTCTGTAAAAATAAATTACAGAATCGCAAGGTATAATGGCACAGGGTTCACATTTCTGTTCTGAAAAGAGGAAGAGGGGAGTAGCAAGAGTGAGGCCACTGTAGGACTGAAAGTCTCCGTGTGCCACTAAGTCCTGTATCTCCATATGCAGTGTCTGGGGCACAGGAGGGGAAAGTGTGAGTACCAGGGGGTTTGGGTAGCACCACTCCTGTGGTCTTGCTGGTTGCAGCCTGCACAGCCTTTCTCTTGGGCTGGCTATGCTCAGTGCCTATAGCTTTCTTTAGCAGATATTCTATGTTCCTGGCCTGTCTGACTTCCTGGAGTCTCCACTGCACCTTTGGTTTTATCCTTACAGCTTCATGCACTGCCCTTTCAGTGGCTTTTTGCCTGGCCTTCCAGCCTTTGCTTTGAAATCTGGAGAGGCCTGTCTGACCCCACAACTCTCGCGTTCTGCATCCTGGTAAAACTAGCATTACATGGAATAGCCAGCATCTGCCACCAGCATAGGCAGTAGCTGGGCCCCCTGGGACCATGGGAGTAGCCTCTTGAGTGCCTGGATGTCAGCACAGTGAAATGAACCGTGGGGAACCAATTCCCTAGGAAGCTTTTCTCAATGAGGAGGTCTGGGGCTCTCTTCTCAAATGAAAGGTTTTCACTTTGTACAGTTGACCCTGCAAATCGGTGGGGTTTGACTTATTCCTGAGATGCCCTCAAGCATCTTTTTTTTTTCTTGTCCTTGTACAAAGTATTTGGTTCCTTTTTAATGGCACTAATCTCCTTAACAGCCACGCATCCTTTGCCCCTCACTTTTCAGATGGTTCCTCCTGAGCCAGAATTGTTTTTCAGATTTTTCTCCGCTTGTTTTTGCACATGATTCTCACTATAAAATGACTAAAGGCAGAAGGCAAAACCCAAATCGAAGCCTTAATGTTAGACTGCATTGAAATTTCCTCTGCCAGTAGCCCACTGCCCTCAATTTTGGTCTCTTAGAAAGTCTCAGGGAATGGGCAAAATGCAGACTTTTTTTTTGTGACATAACACACATGTTCTCTAGTCCAATTTGCCAGTTGTTTCTAACTGAAACCTCCTCAACCTGGCCTCAGTGTCCGCATAGTTATCAGCATTGTCGCCTTCAGGTGCCAGTCAGAATTGCCCAGCAGGCTCTGCTCACAGTATTTTATTAATCCCTTTCAGATTCCCCCTGTAGACCAGTCCCAGAGGTGTGTAAACTACATGGTCATGTACAATCACAGCAATGGCCCCCCTCCTCTGGTACCAATTTTCTGTATTAGTCACTTTCTTGTGGCTAAGACATAATACTTGACACCCAGAATTTAAAAGAGGAGAGGTTTAATTTGGCTTGTGGTTTTTGGGAGATTGGGTCCTGGCTTGGCTGTTCCAAGGCAAGAATATCAAGATAGATAGAATGGTGTGGTGGAGTAAACCTTATTTCATCGTGGCCTGGAAGCAGAGCCAGGGGGCAGTGCTACAGCAAGGGGCTGGATGTATAGTTCCCAGGTCATTGTCTCCATAACCCACCAGACACACCCTAAGCAGCTCTCAAGCCAATCAAATTCATACAGTCAAGCGTAATCATCACAGAGGACAAAACACAAATGTAGCTGAAGTGCAGGGCGCAGGGGCTGGGGAGATGGTACTGGATGTGATGGAAGGAGAAGCAGACACCAGATCATGGAGGATCTTGTAGACCAGGTAGTGGGTCTCATGGAGGTTCTTGGAGAGTTGGAAGTAGGGAAATAGTAACTAGTAGAGTGTTTAGAAGGTAATTCTGGCTTCTGGCAGAAAAGGGATTGTAGAGAGGTGGTGGCGCATGCCTGTAATCCCAGCACTTGGGAGGCTGAGGCAGGAGGATTGTTGTGAGTTCGAGACCAGCCAAGACCCTGTCTCAAAGAAATAAAAAAAAAAAAAAAGAATGGAAGCAGCAGGCTCAGTTAGGAGACTGTTTAGTAGTTCAGTCAAAGATGACGGTGATAGAATGAAGCCTTAGTGTGGTCCCAGGTAGTCAGATTTGGGATATAAGCTGAAGACTGAGCTACACACCTTGCTGATGAGCTATAATGGAGTGGGAAAGGGAAAGTCATTGGTTAGGGCTCCTCTTACTAGGGAGGTGCTCTTGGATGCACTGCCTCACCTCTGAGCCGTCTAGCATCAGCTAGCAACTTATATTGAATCTTGGTTCATTATTCTACAGAACGCTTTCATATGCATTGCTTACATCACTTTATTTGATCCTCAGTACATAAGATTATATCAAGTCTTATAGTACCACTGTTTGTTTTCTTTTTAATGGACCTCTGCTGCAGGAAATGGAGTTAGTCCTGTGATGACTCACCACTTTCAAGATTAATTCAGTAAAAGTTATTCTCTGTTTTTTTTAATTTATTCTTTTTTCTCCTTATTTTTCAGCCCTGTTTTGTTTTTTGTTTTTACCTTGCCCACAATTCCTTTAGGCAGCCCTGTTATTGCTGTAAGTGATACCACTGTTGTTTGTGACTGTGCACACATATGTTTCAGCTTAATTTATCTGATTAGAGTTGTGCTGTAGATCTTTTTGTTTGTTTGTTTGTTTGTTTGTTTTTGCGGTACTGGGGATCGAACTCAGGACCCTGCGCTTGCTAGGCAAGCGCTTATTCCACTGAGCTATATCCCCAGCCCCCTGTGCTATGGATCTTGTTCTGTTTCTTGACGTTGTAATTCAATATCCTTTTTCTCTGTTCCTAGTCTGACATTCATGTGTTAAGCCTGCTATTCCTTTGTTGGAGCAAAGTTCTTGATTTTAATGCAAAATTCATGTTTTTACTTGACAGTAGGTGTGTTTCCTGGGTTCAATCCCCAGTACTTGGGGACCCTTCACTTCTCATTTGTTTGGGTTCTACCTTGTTTCAAGTGTGATAAGACTCAACAATTCTTCCCCGTCAAATAAGCCAGTTTTCTAAATATTGTCATCTTAACATCCTATCTGTGGCCAATTTGTCATATAGGAAGTTGTCATATATGTGTACAGGTCTGTTTCTTAGCTCTCTGTCCTAATCACTTGGATTGTAAATCTTTTTGTTACAATATTATTTAAATTCTATGGGTTTGCAATATGACTTAAATATCCTGTAGTGAGTTGGGTGTGGTGGTGCATGCCTGTAATTGCAACACTCTTGGAGGCTGAGGAAGAGGATCTCAAGTTTGAGCCTAGCCTGAGCAATATAGCAACTTAGGGAGATCCTATCTCAAAATAAATGGATAAAGTCTGACAGTATGAAGGCCCTGGGTTTAATCCCTAGTATGAGGAATAGGGTGGACTTATAATGCTAGTTACATGTTTTTTTCTCTTTTTAAAAAATACTGGCAACTGTGGTTGAACTTTTATGTTTCCATGCAATATTTGAAAACTTGCTGTATTGCTTTGATTTGAAAAGTATTATTTCCAGCTAAGGGCATAGCTCAGTAGTAGAGCACATGCACCAGGCCTTGGGTTTGATTCTTAGCACCAAAAGGAAAAGCAAATAAAGAAATACAGTTTTATTTCAGAATAAATACAATCTCATAGGAAGTTGCAAATATAGTGCACAAAGTTTGTTAGTCTTTCCACCAGCTTTCCCCAGAGGGAACACCTGTAATGGTTAAGCCTTATTGTCATTTGATTGTCGTAGGAGCCACGTAGAGGATTAGCAAAGCTCCGTTTTGAGTGTGTCTGGCTGGATCATGGAGGTGTGACTTTGGGGGCTGAGTCTTGTCCCCCGCTCCTTCCCCTGGAGCACTGTTCTCCTGCTGCGCTGCCTGGTCGCATGAGCTGTGCAGCTTTATGACATGATGCCTCTCTGCCATGATGCTCTGGCCTTGGTGCTGGGACCATGGACTGGATCCCCTGAAACCACGAGCCAAATAAAACTTCCCCTCCTTTACACTGTACATGGTGGGTATTGTGTCCTGGTGAAGAGAAAGCTGACTGTCACAGTGTCTCGTATACACAGAGTACAACATAAAAAACTAGTGTATTGACATAGGGGTTGTGTTGGTAACTAGGCCACAGACTTTACAGTTTTTACCAGTTTCACGGGAATTTTGCAAAATGGATTGCTTTGAATTTATAGATTTATTGGAGTCAAATTGCTATCCTCATGTCCATGAGCAGTGGTTTGTTATGTTAGTTCTACCTTCATATCCCTTACTGGAGCGTTAAGACCAAGTATGTGCCAGCTACTGTACTGATAACTGATAATACAAAAATTAATCCAACCTGACTCCTACTTAAAGAGCTAAGAGCTACTATAAAGAATAAACATAAAATCTAGTGAGCATGATAAGGTGTCTTAAAGTGTTGGGACTGGCCTATATACAGGGGATGGGACAATAAAGAGAAATGAGCAAAATAGAACTGAATGTGACAGTTGATATGAATCATGGGAATTTTGTGGTGCTCATATGCTTTTAAAAAGTATTTTCCTTACCCAGGATTCTACAGTAGCAACTGACTGGAAACATTGGATGAATAGAGAATAATTTAATAATTTATAGTATTTTTTAGCTCCCCAAGTCATTCCTGTAATTTATAATGCTAAGTAAAGCCAACCAAACAGAAAACAGAGTTCATCTTATAAAAGGTGTTGGAATGACAAAAATAGGTGATGTGGAAGTTTACAAAGTGATAACCATGTACGTTTACAAACTTTTTTAACTGAGAATTTAAAATAGATATTTCAAACATTTATTCTTCAGCTCAAGCAGAGTATGTACGTGATTTTAAAAATAGGTTTATCCTGATGGATGTGGTGGTGCACGCTTATAATCCCAGCACTCAAGGGGCTGAGGCAGGAGGATTACTGTGAGTTTGAGACCAGCCTGGGCAACATCATGAGTTCAGGACCAGACTATACTACATAATGAGACGGTCTCAAAACAAACCAGACCAGATCTTCTGGGAAAATACCCAGAAGGGGGATAGCTGGGTTGAGTGGGACCTCTAGACCTAGTTTTCTGAGAAATCTCCAAACTGATCTCCACAGTGGTTTCACCAGTCTGCATTCCCACCAGCAGTGCAGCAGAGTTCCTATTTCTCCACAGCCTCGCCAGCATTTGTTATTGGACGATTTATTGATGCTGGCCAATCTTACTGGGGTGAGATAAAATCTCAATGTTGTTTTTATTTGCATTTCTTGAATGACTAAAGATGTAGAACATTTTTTCATATATTTATTTGCCATCTGTGTTTCTCCATCTGAGAAGTGTGTATTCATCTCAGATGCCCATTTCTGGATTGGGTCTTTGAATTTGGACAGGTTCATGTTTTTTAATTCTTTGTATGTTCTAGATAGAAGGCCTTTGTCCGAGGGACAGCCAGTTAGGATTTTTTCCCAATCTGTAGGTTTTCTTTTTACTCTACTGGTGATTTCTTTAGATGTGCAAAAACTTTTCAGTAAGATGAGGTCCCAGTTATTGATTCTCTGAAAACAGCCTATCACTGTGATATATGTGCACCCATGTTTATAGCAGCACAATTTGTAATAGCTAAATCATGGAAACAACCCAAATGTCCATCCACAGAGGACTTGGTTAAAAACTGGCATTTTTACACAGTGGAATATTATTCAGCTGTAAAGAAAGACAATCTAGGGGCTTTTATAGGCAAATGGTCACAATTAGAGACCATACTCATAAGTGAGGTAAACCAGATGTGCATGTGCAAACAGCATATATTGTCATTAGTGTAGGAACCTGGAGGTGAGAATATAGATCGGGAGGTATGAAGGGAGACTGCTCAAGCGTAGAGAGCAATCGGGATGAAGGGAAGGAGAGGAGGAAGAGGGGGATAGCTAAGTAGGTATGTGTGTATGTGCGGGATGGCTGACATGGTTGCACTGTTGTCTTATGTCGTATTGATGTGGGAAACAATCGGTGATTAGTTGTTTGATCAACCTATGTCTATTTGTATTGTCCTGAGTATACACTTTGAGGCTACCAATGTATAATACAACAACCATTGTTGATCCCCTGCCACCTTATCTATAGTTTGGTTTTTGTACTGTTCTTGTGCTACTGTGTGTATGTTTGTTAGTGTTTTTACTCTTTTACTTAAACAAAAACAAAAACAAAAACAAAAAAACCAGACCAAACCAAAACCAAAACCAAAACCAAAACTAATAAAATTCCAGCTTTATCAAGGTACAATTGATATACAATAAACTCTACATACCAAAGTTATAAATTTGATATGTCTTGGGGTTTTTACACATTCCTGAAACCATTATCATTATCAAAGTAATGAACTTTTACCCCAAAATTTCTTGGTATTCTTTTGTAATGCCTGTTTACCTCCAGTCCTCAGGCATCTGTCACATCCCTGGGTGTGCACTGCACCGCTGCTCCACGGTGAGGCAGGGTTGTAAACTCAGTACCAGTAATGAATTAAAGACACAAAACTTAGGGAAAGGAGAATACTGTGTTGGAAAAAAGGGAAAAGGAGATGATACATGGCTACCAAGGGTAGGAGGGATGCTTTAGAAAGGGGGAAGAACAGAGGCCCTTTGCTGCTGGCTGCTTTTATTGGGTGCCAGAGTCCTTCCCACTTCCTGGAACTTGCCACAAACTGATTGGTCCCCTGGGCTGTCGTAGATGGATCCCAGGCCCCAAGACCCCTAACTCCCTGCCGTTACCTATGTGCACATTCTTAAGTGTTCTTATTTGACTTTCTCTTGCCCTATTGATATACTGGAAAGAAACGCTGAACCTGAAAGATATCTGGGATGAGTTTGTGTTCTCTAAAATCGAAGAACAACGGAGGTTAAGAGCAGAATATATTTATTAAGGGAAAGAAATCTGTCTGAGAGAGTGACAGAAGGGGGCCTGAGTGGATTGCCCAGCAACCTGTCTTTTCTAGGGACTTTTATAGAGCAAAACTACGAGGTGAGGCAGGTACAAGGTAGAAAACAAGGGAACTCACTTGGTGGGCATGAGCGGGGACAAAACTATGGTCAGCCAATAAGGTTACAAGTATAAAATTGATTAAATGGGAAAGCGAGTCAGCCAGCAAGTGGGCCTGAGCACACAGCCCGGGCCTTTGCTGTGGCGGGGCTGGGGACTCTTACTGGCTTTCCCAAGCTGATGGCTACCCACTTAGAATAGCAATCCCTGAGGTCCCTCCCTGCGGAAGTGCAGAAGTAAGCGGACACATCTGTTTAATCTTTTGTCCACAGCGGAGGTGTCTGTCTCCCCACAGTGCGAGGTGTCTCATCTTCTGCATGGGCTCCTTTGAGGGCCTGGCCCTGTCTGACTGCCTATAATATTTCTGTCTAATTCAGTTGCCTATAACACTGTCGAGCCTTATCTCTGGAATTTGGGGTTGGATAGGAGGGACTTTATATCAAGGTTAAATTAGTGATTAGGTAAAGGGTGTGTGTGTAATATAGTGACCCTAGAGTGGGAATATATATATGTGTTTATGTATGTGTGTGTCTATCTGCATTACATATACATATATACATGTGTATACACACATACATGTATTTTTATGTGCTAAATAAGCGTTTTCTTTTAAGTGGCTGCCCTTTGCTCCTTTCTGTTTCATTGGAGGGGGTGCGGGTGGCTACTTCGGTCTCCAGCACCTGGCTTCCCCTGTGCTCTGCCTGTTGCCTCCCTCTTGTGTTGTTAATTGCTTCCTCCAGTAAAGTGTTAGCTCTTCTAGTTGCCAGAAAGCCTAATGAGGCCTTTATTTGATATATTTTTTCCTGCCTACAAACCCTTTTCCCCTACACATCCACAGGTTAATTTACACTTTTTTTAGAAATTTACATCAGCGAATCATAAATCATGCAGAGTTCTTTGTCCTGAATCTTTTACACAGCATAATTACTTTGAGATTCAACCATGTAGTATATATCAGTAGTCTGTTCTTCCTGTGGCTGAGTCGTGTCCCCATGTGTAGTATTCCACAGTGTATTTATTTATGCACCTGTTGATGGAAATTTGGCTTGTTACCAGTTTGGGTCTATTAAAGCTGCTGTGAATATTCTTGTACAAGTCTTTGCATTAACATACGGTTTCTTTTCTCTTGGGTATTCATCTACTTGTAGAATGGCTGGACCAGGTACAAGTATGTCTTTAAGTTTCTAAGAAGCAGCCAGACTGTTGTCTAAAGTGCTTTTCCTGTGGTTTTACATTCCTCCCAGCAGGATGTGTGAGCCCTTACCCCTGCGTACCCTTGGTCAGGCCCTAATTTTAGTGCCTGGATATGTGTGGAGGGGTGTTTAGTGTCCTCCAGCCTTCATTCCCCTCAGGACCAATGACTAGGGCGGCTTTTCTAGTGCTCATTTCCTACTGTGTGTTTTTGGGGAGCAGTTGTTCATGTGCTTATTTCCCATCTGTTTGTCTGTTTTAGCTAAGTATCTGTCTAGATATTTACCCATTTTAATTGGATTGTTCCTGTTCTCACCTAGTTTGGGATATATAGATACAGATATATATGATTCTATGTGTTCTGTAATTAATTCTTTATTAGCTATGAAGTTTAGAAATATTTCCTTTCAGTCTGTGGTTTATCTTTTCATTCTCTTTAACAGTGTCTTTCAAAAATCAATTTAATTTTTTTTTTTTTTTTGTCTTTTTGAGACAGGCTCTTGCTATGCAGTTCAGGCTGGCCTTGAGCTCACTTTGTAGCCCAGGCTGGTCTCAAACTCACAATGATCCTCCTGCCTCAGCCTCCCCAGTGCTAGGATTACAGTTGTGCACCACCACACCTGGTTAATTTAAATTTTGAGGAGGCCTAATGTATTGGTTTTTTCTGTACAGATGGAGATTTTTTTCCCCTCCCATGTACCTGTTTTTCTTTCTCTTGTCTTGGTATGTTTATGGCTCCTAGCGGAGTTGGTGCACACACACAGCACATCTTAACTTCTTTCACCCTCTTTCCTGCCCCTCCATCTCTTGAGCCCCTTCCCCTCTGCGAAAGGCCTGTCTCATTTCCTATTATCTATCTTCTATTTTGCTCTTTATTTATCATTGGGTTTCTCATATAAAGGAAACCGTGTGACATTTAAGCTTGTGTGCCTGATTTATTTCACTTAACATTATGGTCTCAAGGAGCAGTCATTTTGATACATGAAGATAAAAATTCCCAACCTGAACAATATCTGAGACGAGTTTGTGCTCTCTAAAATCGAAGAATGAATTTTAGGAACAACAGAGGTTAAGAGCAGAATATATTTATTGAGACAAAGAAAGCTGTACAAGAGAGGGACAGAGGGGGGGCCCGAGTGGGTCCCCCCCCCACACTCTGTCTTTTCTAGGGACTTTTATAGAGAAAAACCATGAGGTAAGGCGGGTCCAAGGTAGGGAAATGGACAAAACTATGGTCCACCAAGAAGACTGCAAGGATAAATATTCAGGTAAGACTGAGTAGACTGGGATCAAATGGAGGAGTGAGTCACGTAGTAAGTGGGCATGAATGCAGAGCGGGGCTTTTCCCGTAAGGGGTCAAGTCAAGGACTTCCTGGCTTTTTGAAGGTGGTTGTTGCTTAACAATCCCTGACATTTACACCCAGGGGATGTGTGGCTGCATTTGTTTAGCCCCCTTTGTCTTGAGGTCCAGCCCACAGGTATCTTTTATGTTGGCTCCTTCGAGGGCCCGGCCCTGTCTGACTGCCTGTAATATTTCTATCCAACTCAGCTGCCTATAACAATTTTCCTGCAAGTGACTCGAGTTTATCTTTATGTATGGCAGAGTAGGATTCCATTGTGTATAAAGACCGCATTTCCTTCATCCAGTCATCAGTTGGTGATATATAGGCCTCTTCTAAGATTTACCAATTTTGTGTCATATCTAAAATATCTTTGTCTAACCTAGAGTCACAAGGATTTTTCTGTCATGTTTTCTTCTAGCAGTTTTACGTTTAAGTAAAAGGTACTATTTTGATTTAGTTTTTGTCTGTGGCTCAAGATGTGGATTCAGGTTTTTGTTTTTTAAATAGATAATGATGTTGTACTAGCTAACCAATTTAGTTCTTACTCAAAGCTGTTTTGGCTATGTGAGATTATTTGCATTTTGATGTGAATTTTAGAATCAGCTTTTCGGTTTCTACATAAAAGCCTGTTATGATTTTGATTGTAACATACTGAATGAATAGATTAATTTGGGGAAAATTGTTATCTTAAAATATTGACTCTTTCAATCCTTGAACAAAGTGTATCTCATTTATTGTTACTTAGACTTTAATTTCTTTCAGCAAAGCCTTGTACTTTTAACTTATAAGTCTTTTATATCCTTTTTTGGTTTTTCTCTGCAAATTTCACGTTTTTTGCTATTTCAAGGGATACTGTTTTTAAGTTTCAGTTTTAGATTGCTTATTTGTATTAATCATGTTTCTCATTTTGTATATTTTATGATACTTTGACATTTTAGATCTTGTGGACCTGGGGAGTAACCGTGCTTCCCAGGGCTAATCCTAGGGAGAGCAAACAGTGCTGGTAGGCGTGTCCTTGAGCCAACCACACCCAAGGTCATTCCCTTCATCTGCCTCTTTATCAAGCCCCCTGCAGTCAGGGCTGCTGTTCCCAGGGTCAGGTACCAGACAACAAAGAACCACCACTCCATCGCAGAGCCTGCCAAAACTAGTCAGAGCACCCAGCCCTAAATCTATCCAGAGCTTGCCCATCTGCCTTGCCCCTTCTTTCTGCAAAAATTACAATACAGCGTCTGGCCCAGGCTTTGCCGGCATTCTTTCCGTCTCCTGGCCAGCCCAGTGCTTCTCTGAGTGCACTCCGCCACTTGACAAGTGTGAGTAACAAACTAGTTTTCAATGGTACTCATGTGATCAGTTGGCCTAACTGTATTTGAATGAAAACAAAGTCTTGGGTATGAGTTAAAATATTGTTGCAATAGAATATAGAAATCCTATTGAGTTTTCTACTGTACTTGGCAGCCTAGCCAAAACTTTTCTCTATGTAGTTTTCATTGGATTTCCTCTTCTTTTCTTTTACAATGCTAGGGATCAAATGCAGGTTTCCCTTGATGCTACACAAGCGCTGCAGCACTGAGCCATAGTTGCAGCCCATTGGATTTCTGAATATACCATCATACCATCTGGGGATAAAGACAGACTTCTTCCTTTACAATCTGGATGTCCTTTCTTCCCCTTCAGTACAATGTTGTGTAGCAGAGTGCGAGTGCACATGTTCGTGCTGTCTTCACCTTAGAAGAATTCATTTTTTACCATCCAGTGTGTATTTAGAGGTTTAGTTTTAGTGTCCTTATTTGGTTGAAGACTTTCTCTTCTCTTTCTAGTTTGCTGAGAGGGTTTTAAAAAAAAAAATCAGGAAGAGATGTCAGGTTTTGTCAAAAGCCTTTTCTACATATATTGAGATGATATAAGGCTTTCAGTTTTTGTTTGTAATATGGTTAATTACTTGATTTCAGATGTTAAACTGAAATTACATTCCGGGATAAACCCAGTTGATTGTGATATATTACTCCTTTTATATACTCTTAGATTTGATTTGCTAATATTTTGTTTAGAAATTTTGTTTCTGAAGTTCATGAGGGATATTGGTCCGTAGTTTTCTTGTATTTGTCTTTTTTTAAGTTAGGGTGATGTTGGCCTCATAGAATAAATTAAGAAGTAACTCCTTCCTTTTCAATTTTCTGGATGAGTTTGTCTTGCATTTGTAATGTTTTTCCGGTAGTGTTTTGTTGAATTCATTGGTGAAGTCATCTGGGCTTGGAGTTTTCATTGTGCGGAGGATTTTAATGAAAATTTAGCTTCTTTAGTAGGTATAGAGCTAATAAAGCTATTTCTTCTTGAACATTCCTTGATAGTCTGTGGCTTGAAGAAGTTGCTCATTTCATACCTTGTTGAATTTTTGTATAAATAAATAATACAAACTGTGGTACTATTCCTAGTATTTCTTATTCTTTCAGTGTCTATAAAGTCTGTAGTGATTGCCACTCTCAGTACTGATGGTGGTAAATTGTGATCTTTCTTTTCTTGATCGATTTGGCTAGAGGTTTGTGACTTGCATTGTACCTTTTAAACAATCCTTGTTTTTCTTATTTCCATGCCATTGAATTTTGCTCCACTCGTGATTTAATTTCTGCTACTTTTGGTTTAACTTGCCGCTGTCTGGTAAAGTGGATGCTGAGAATACTACAGCTTCTGTGTACTGTAAATCCACACAAAACAAGTTCTGCTTTAATATTCCACAATTTTACATTTTTATTCTCAGTTCAAATACTTTCTAATTTCCCATTTGATTTCTTCTTTCACCTACAGCTTCTTTGTAAGGATTCTAGTTTCTGAATATTTGGGTATTTCCCACAGGTTACTTTGTTAATCATACCTGATTAAATTTTATTGCGCTGAGATCATTTACTTTGTATGACTCGAATGCTTTCAAATTTGTTGAGACTTACTGTACAGCCTCAAACGTGGTCTATCTTGATAAAGATCTTCCATGTGCCTCCTTTTTTCCATAAGAGCCAAAATAACTTCATTGCCTTTGGAAGGCAGCCAGGAGATGTCAGAACTTCTGGAACTGCGTCTTGGCTCGGGCAGCCTGGTGACCACGAGCAAGTTGAAGCGCCCTGTCCTGCTCAGGGTCCTGCATTCGCCCACTGCAACGACATCGCTGGATGGCTGCGAAGCAGGGGCGCAGGTCCGCAACCATGTTCTTGTGGGCTTATAAAAGCAATTGTATCCGCGGATGTAGTGGAGAGGGTTATGGCAGTGAGCATGGTCCACCGCATCTTCATCTTGGTCACCACGCCAGTCAGGATCCGCTCTTGGATGGAGACGGTACCAGTGAGGGGGCTGAAAAAAAAAGTATTGGCAATGTGCAGGTTTCCTTATGGACTGCGCAGGGGCTAGGCCTCCATGTGCTCTTGCTGTATGTGTATCTTGCTGTTAGGTGGAATGCTCCATAAAAACCAGTTAGACAAAGTTGCTCAGTAGTGTTCCAGTCTTCAGTATTTCTGGTCTCTTTATTCTGTCTGAAGTTGAGAAAGAGATGCTGACGTTTCTGACTATAATTGTGGAACTGTCCCCTTTAGTTCTATATCAGTTTTTGCTTTGTGCATTTTGAAGCAGTATGAAGTGCATTGTGTTTGTTATGTCCTCGGTGACCTGATCTCATTGTTATGAAGGAACTTTTATATTTGGTGGTATTTCTCACTGTGAAACTTACTTTGTCTGATAGTAATGTAACTAGTACTAACTAGTGTAGGTATGGTATATGGTTTTCATCATTTTATGCTTAACATTTATTTCTTCATATTAAAATGTTTTTCCTATGGGAGCATGTAGTTGACTTTTACTTTTTTCAGCCTGACCTGAAAATCTGCCTCTAATAGGGGTTTTCTTTTTTTAGTTCATTTTAAAAATAAAAGAAGGAAAACATATTAACAAACACATCCGTTTACAAAACAGCATAAGAACAATACAAGTAATACTGAATTACAGACAAAGTGGTAGGAAATTAAGAATGGTTGTTGTATAACATATTCAAATCTTCAAACTGGTTTCTCAGGAAAACAGAGACATGCAAGATTGATCAAATAATCATTAACTGATCCTTTCAGGAAGCAATAGAAGTCAGTAGTACTACTATGTTAGCTACCTATGTATACATATACACATAATTTCCCCTTCTTTCTTTTCTCTTTTCCCTTATCCCAGTTGTTCTTTACTTTTGAGCAGTTTCCTTTGATTTCACAATGTTTATCATACCTCTTAATTTTTATTCATTCTTTCAGGTTCTTATACTAGTGAGGCAATAAGTTGCTTACACATAGAGGTCTGATTTATTTCACTTGTGAGTATGGTCTCTAGTTGTGACCATTTACCTGTAAAAGCCTCAAGTTTATCTTTCTTTATAGCTGAATAATTTTCCATTATGTAAAAATACCACAATTTTTTATCCATTCCTCAGTGGATTGACATTTGGGTTGCTTCCACAATTTAGCTATGACAAATTGTGCTGCTGTAAACATGGATGCACATATATCGCTGTGATATGATGTTTTCCGTTTTTCTGGAAAAATACTCAGAAGGGGAATAGCTGGATTAAATGCGACCTCTAGACCTAGTTTACTGCAGAATCTCCAAACTGATTTCCACAGTGGTTTCACCAGTCTGTGTTCCCACTGGCGGTGGAGAAGAGATCCTATTTCTCCACAGCCTCACCAGCACTTGTTATTAGTTGATTTCTTAATGATAGCAATTCCTATGGGGTGTCTAATAGGGGTTTTTACTCATTTATATTTAATATAATTATTAGTATGGCTAGGGTTAAGTCTCTTATCTTGGTATATCACAGTGAGATATGTTTTTATTCGTTCTATCTGATATCTTCCCTTCCACATTCTTTCTGCCTTTTTTTGGATAGTGTTTTGAAAAAAGGATTCTTTACTGATTTACTAAGTTTTTTTTTTCAGCACTGGGGATTGAACTCAGGGCTTTTGCTCTGAGCAGTAGCCCTACAACCCTCCTGTATTTTTTTTATCTTGAGCTAGGGTCTCAACAAGCTTCCAAATTGCCCAGACAGGGCTAGAATTTGTGATCTTCTTACCTTAGCCTCCCAGAGTGCTGGGATTACAGGCATGTTGCCTGTCTGTTACTTTTTGTTGTTTTATTTCTGTGCTTGCCTTGTAGTTTATTATATAATCTTTTAACTTATAGTCTACTGTCAGGTGATATATACTATTTATTTCAGGTATAGTATCAAAACCTTACCTTAAATATTTTGTTTTTCTTTCAACAATGTGCTGCTATTGACAGATGTATCATAAACCTCACAACACATGATTCTTTTTGAAAGTTTAAAATCAAATTACATAATAGGAAAAAAATATAATTAAACATGAAGTTACTACCTCTAGTGCTCTTTGTTCCTTTGTGTAAATCTGTGTTTCCATCTGGTGCCATTTTTCTTTTGCTTTCCTTCTTTCTCTACTTTTCCAGGGACTCCCATCTCATAGTATGAGGGTGCTTGCAATCCTGAGGCTCATTAATGTGCTTTTTAAATTTTTTTAAAATTTCATTTTGTTTAGTTTGTTTTCTTAGGTTTTCCATTTCACTAACCTTTTCTTCTGCCTTGTCTGTTGTTAATGACACCAACCACTCTGTGTGTGTGTGTGTGTGTGTGTGTGTGTGTGTGTTTCGACATAATTTTTAACTCTAGAAGTTTGATTCTTTTTCACGTACATATGTGTTCATAAAAATTTGTATTCTGTGTGTCTAGTTTTTTTGACATATAGTATAACAAAGTTCTAGCCTTTTTTAATATTCTAGTTTACACTAAAATCTATGACAGTTATGGGTTGTGTTCAATTTGGTTTGACTTTTTCATTTTTTACATTCTAAGTTGTATTTTTCCATTTCTTTGCACACCTAGTATTCCTTGATTATGTAACAGATATAGCAAATTCTGTCTTGACAGGTGCTAAATATTTTTATATTATTATAAATATTCTTTAGTTGTGGGATTCAGTTAAATCACTTAGAAGTCATGTGGCCTCTGTGAGCCTTGGCCTGGGGTCTTGTAAGGTGGATCTGAAGCAGTGCTTAGTCTAGGACAGTCATTCGCACTGCAACATTCTCAGAATTCTGCCTGGTCCCTTGTAAGTTTCCAGGTTATTACAGTCTATTGATGAACTTGTTTGGAACCTGACTGAGATCTACTTCCTTTGATCCTCTCAGCTGCTTCTTTCCAAGCAGTTGCACTGTTTTGTGGTGCTATATAATAGAAGACCACAGACTGGGTAATTTATAAAGAGAGGAAATTTATTTCTCACAGTTCTGGAAGCTCTAAAGTCCGACTATAAAGTCAGTATTTGGCAAAGGCCTCTGTACTGTGTCAACCATAGTGTAAGGGTAACCAAGCATGAGAGGACAGTACCCCATGACTTGCTTACCTTAGGGTTCCAGCTTGGGAGTACTGATGTGTTGCGGATTAAGTTTACAACACATGGACTTCAGGAAACACATTCAAACCACAGTAGCAACCTTAGGTGGTTTATTCTCATGCAAGCACCAGGCACTATTTTGCCGAGCACTTGAGGTTCACTCTCCACAGATCCCTGCAGTTTTCTCTGTATTTTCCACTCGACATTCTCACTGGTGACCTGTAGCCCACTTGTGTTTTTTTGGCTCTGGGCCCTGCCCTGGTTCCCTCATCCTGCCTGCCTGGAAGCTCTCAGAGCAGGAGCATTCACAGGACTGTCCTTGTTTCTGCTTCCCAGGGACTACTTCGCTTTGTGTTTTGATAGTCACTGTCTTGGGACCAGTTGTTCCTTATATTTTATATGCTTATTTTGGTTGTTTGAGATGGGAGAGTAAATTAGTCCCTGTGGTCCTAACCTTTACTCGAAGTAGAAGTAGCAAGTGTGTTCGGAAGTATATTTTCATAGACGCATTCCCTCGTGTCAGTCAGTTGTGGAAGGCTGTGGCATTTGCTGTTAATGGAATTTGAGCCATGTTGCTGATGTTTGCCCACCAGCATTCACAGTGTGGACTTGAGACAGTGAAGCGGGACTCAGGAAGAGTCTTGTTTCTAAGTTGGGTAAAGTGCAAATAAAATTGTCAGTGCAGTAAAATTTTGATCAATCTAAAAGTTCCTAGTTTAGAGAATACTCTCAGAAATATTAGTGGAAGAGAACTAGGGGCACTCAGTAGCAGGGCAAACAAAAATGAAATCAGCTATTGTAAATATAGACAAAACAACAAAAACCCAGATATCCCAACTAAGGTCCAATTAAATTTGTACAAAACTTACCAATACAAAAATGTGTGATTAGATATGCATTTATTCTTAAGTTTTCCTTAGTTTAGTATGCAGGTTATAAGCTAATAGTTATTAAGTTCTGAAAAGAGGTATTTGTATTTTAGATGATCTGCTGCATGCTCAGAAGTAGGTGCCATCTGAAATGAACTGTTTCCTGGGCTTCAGAAGTGTCTCTCTACAAACACTTGACGCATTAATTACAGACTTAATTGGGACTGTCTGTGTTCTTAAGCATGATTTGTAATTTCTTACAGATTTGTGGGATCACTGGGAACAATCATCATAAAATGTAAAGATTTTCGAATTATTCAGTTGGATATTCCTGGAATGGAAGAATGTTTAAATATAGCCAGTTCCATTGAGGTAAGTTGTTTGTGTATTTGTGTGTGTGAGATGATAAGGTTATTTTGTCCTTTTTTTTTTTTTTTAACCACATGTGAGTAATATAGAATGGTGAGATTTTGGGGGGGATTTTGGTGCATGAATGTAACATATCTTGATGATTTTTAAATGTCATTACTCTTCTTTCCCATCCCTGATCCCTTTCTCTACCTCTAAAATTCTGCCTTTTAGTTTCCGGTCATCTATCATCCATTCATTCATTCATGCAGTATTTAACTTTCTGAGGCTGGCTTATTTCATTTAGCAGGATGGTTTCCCGTTCTATCCATTTTCCTGCAAATGACATGATCTCATTCTTCCTTATGGCAGAATAAGAACCCATTGTGTAAACATACCACATTTTAAAAAATCTGTTTGCAGGCATCTAGGCTGTTTTGATGGTTTAGCTAGGATTGAGTGCAGTTAGGAGTAGGTATCACTATAGCATACTATCTTTCATTCTTCAGGGAGTATATCCTGGAGAAGTTTAGCTGGATTAAATTGTGGCTTTATTTGTAGATTTTGAGGATTCGCCTCACTGATTTCCATAGTGGTTGTACCACTTTACTTGCAAGTAGGAGAGTTTTGTTTTTCCTTGCATCCTTGCCAGCATTTGCTGTTTTTATATTCTCGATGGTCTAAGGTAGGGTATGATGGAATCTCAAAGTAGCTTGGATTTGCATTTTCCTAATGGCTAAACACGTGGGATATTTTCATATACTTATTTGCCATTTGTACTATTTTTCTGAGACATGTTTGTTTAATTCATTTGTCCACTGAGTGATTGGGCTATTTGGTTGTTGCATGTTTTGAGTTTGTGATATAGTCTGGGCATTAGTTCTCTGTTAATAGCAGCTGACAAAGTATTTCTCCCATTCTGTGGACTGTCTCTTCACTTTGGGTTGTTTCCTTTGCTATGCAGAAGCTTTTAAATTTGATACAATCCCATTTATTGATTCTTGATATTTCCTATGCTATTGGAATTCTGTTCAGGAGGCATTTGCCTGTGCTTGTTGCTTCAAGTGATTCTGCTGGAATATCTTCCAGCAGTGTTAAAGTTTATTGTTTTATATCTAGGTCTTTGATCCATTTTGATTTAATTTTAGTACAGGCCCAGAGGGGTATAGTTTCAATCTTCTGTATGTTTTCCCAATACCATTTTTAAAGAGGCTCTCTTTTCTTGAGTGTATATTTTTGGCTCCTTTGAACAAAGAAATGGTCAAAAGAAGCACCAGCTTGATGACTTTGCTTTTTATTTGCATAACTCTTGCATGTAGTAGTGTAATGTATAACAGAACATATACTACAGTACTGTACAGTACAATCAGCAAAAATTACAGTACTGTATAAACAGTGTACACTGTACCAAAAAAGACCTTGAGGCTCTATGTAGAGAGCTATACAAAAGAAAAAAAGATGGGTCCTAGTCCTAAGTCTGAACAGGACTGAAGTCTTAATAACACACCTCAGTCGTGAAGTCCAGTCATTAACCATGCAGGCTGTTAAACAAGGATATCGGTCTCTATGTCTGTTTTTGTTACTGTAGCTCTGTAATATAACTCGATTACTGGCACTGCGATGTCTCTGGCATTGCTCTTTTTGCTCAGCATTGCTGTGGCTATTCTGGGTCATTTTCTAATTCCATATGAGTTTTAGGGTAGGTTTTTTTTCTGTGACGAATGTTGCTGGTATTTGGTTAGTAATCACATTGGATCTGGGCACCGCTTTTGGTGATATGGCCACCCTTACAGTACTAATTCTTTTAGCCCATGCACAAGGGAGGTCTTTCCATGTTCTAATGTCTTCGATTTCTTTCTTCAGTATTCTATAATTTTCATTGTACAGGTCTTGCACCTCTTTGGTTTAGGTTGATTCCTAGATATTTAATTTTTTAAAAGCTATTGTGAATGGAATTGTTTTCCTGATTTCTTTCCCAGTGGGTTCATTATTGGTGGGCAAGAACCCTATTGATTTTTATGCATTTTTTGGAGGCAAAATATGAGGGCAAAGAAAAATTATATTCTGACCCAAAGCAGCTAATATGGTTCTTCATTCACTATTTGGTCATGGTCTCTGACTCTGATACTGAAGACTGGTAGGAAAAGTGCTACCCTGATTCCCGTTACGTATTTTTATTTTATTTTATTTTTATACTTTAGCAGTTTTTAGTGTTGCTTGTTTTATATGAGTAACCCTAATTCCATGAACTTTTTAAAATTCCATGGAACTGTATTCCAATGCCTTTTTAAGAATTTCATGAGTCCATATTGGTCTAAAAGAAGACATGGTTTCGTGTGTCTATGAGTATTTATTTGCAAATACTGTTAGAAAATTTAGTAAAGAAATTCTTAAAGAGACACTGGGTGTGGTGGTGCATGTCTGTAATCCCAGCACTAGGAAGGCTGAGGCAGGAGGATCCTTACAAGTTTGAGGGCAGTCTGGGCTACAAAGTGAACTCAAGGCCATCCTGAACTGCATAGGGAGACCCTGTCTTAAAAAGACAAAAAAAAAAAGTTCTTAGGAGAAACCTGAAAGTTTTGCTTGATACTTCCTGTTTACTGTATAAATCTTTGATTTTCTTCTGTGTCAAAGACAGTGTATGAACATGTTTTTCTTCTCTACTGGGTTTCTTCAAACAGTATCCCCTGTGGACTTTTAATCCAATAAAGAAGTATGGTCAGAAGTGCTTTTAGGCCCGTCTTGATGGGCAGTTTCTGGGGCTGCTGTGGCAGCCCCGTAGCTCACTCTTTCCCGCTTTACTCAGAGCTTCTCAGACACTGAAAATTGCCAGCGAGCACGAGGTTTTTATCTTGAGTGTACTGCAGTAGTATAATCTTTTGTGGTGGATGCAGCCCTACACATTTGACTGAAAGTATTGCTGTTACATAATCGCTACAATAGTACTCTGATTCTTGATCTTACCACCTGTTAGCTTGTGACTATGGATAAAATACTTAACCTCTCTGACAATTAGTTTCCTACTTTTTATAAAATGAGGATAATATTACCTGCCTTCTAGGGCTATTATTAAGAATTAATGTTAGTCTCTGTATGTAGAATGCTTAGTATAATACAGAGCAAATCCTAGCATTTTGAGTGCCTTCTGTCATTTATTTGGTACAGTGTTATAGTAATACTTTGTAGCAAAAGTACCTGTATAACATACAATTTACTATCTTAATACTTTAACATAGTAGCTAACACTTGGAGGCCTTCTGCTATTTGTTTGATACAATTTTATGGTGAGACTGTGTAGCAAACATAACCACATGATATAAAATGTAGCACCTTGACCAGTGCTAAGTATCCGTTCAGCTATATCTTCATATCCTATGTAGCAGATCTCTGAGCAAAGTAAGTCACTTCCACCTGTAGTTGTAGCCTTTGTTTTTTAGTAAATTTGAATTTCATATTTGTTTTTAATCATTCATATTTGTTTTCTTAAAGCAGGGTGTAGTTGCTTTGCATTTAAATAAACAATATTGAACATTGGTTCAGATCACAAGTAATAGAAATTTAACTTGGGTGGTTTAAATGTTAAGATGAAGAGCTCGCACCGTTTTCTTCCTGTTTTTAGCTATTGTGAAATATGGTCAAATTTCAAATTGCCTTATTTTAAATCATTATTACCAATTACATCATGTATCCTTGTGTTTGTAGTATTTTTTAGATAATTGTAGAGACACATTGTTTGTATCTCAAAGCAACTGACTCATCTGGCCCTTAGGTCAACAACAACTGGAAGAAGCTATGGGTTTAGCTGATGCAAGGAGGGAGAGGCCAGGCGTGGTGGCATCACCTGTAATTGCAGGCCTTTGGGGGCGCAGGCAGAAGGATCACAAGTTCAAGCCCACCCTGGGTGACTTAGCCACCTAGTGAGACCCTGTCTGAAAATAAAGACAACCTGTGGCTCAGTGTAGAGGCCCTGAGCTCAATCCCAGTGTTGGGGTGGACGGTTGGGTGTAGCTTGGTGGCAGAGTGCTCGCTTAGCATGTGCAGAGCCCTGGTTTCAGTGGTCAGCACTAACAGCAACGATAAGGCAGGGAGGAAGATCTGAAACTGTGAGCCTAGGATTCTGTTTGGCTTTAACAAGAACAAAGAAGTAAAAACAACTGTTGTGGTACTCACTGAATGGCATGTAACTTTCTTTTTTCTGCCTTTGCTAAATTTTACTAGGGAAATGAGATGACCTGAGCTGTTTGTCGTACACAGCTGCTGTTTGGAAGTACTGTATGGTATTGATTTGGCCAAATTTGCCAGGATGAAGGAGAACGGATTGCAGCTTCTAGAGTGTTAGGTGGAAATGATGTGCCGCTGTGTGGAAGGGGGCCACCCAGCCCTTCCCCTCAGAGGAGCATGTGGGCTGGTATATTGCCGGAAATGAGGTTGGATTCTCCTGCCATCCGCTGTCTGTCCTCACTCTGTGACTGCTGGTCTGTGAGACACCAGCTTGGGTGCTGGAGACTCTGCCTGTGCTGAAGCACAGTGGTAAAGGAGGAGGACTCAGCTGCCACTGTACAGCTGGGATTGGAACCTGAGTGCCTCAGTCTGACTCCTGCCCACTGGGCTGTATCATGCTGTTTTATAGTTACTAACAGGCATTGATTATAAATAGCTTACTTTGTTTATATAGCTGCCAATGGAATAGCTATATAACATCCCCAAACTCTTTGTACTCTGATCCCCAGACATTCTGGGACCTTTTTTGTTTTTTTTTTATAGTTTTATTAAATAATGCTAAGAGTCACTTCATATTTGTCCAGGAATGCGTGTGCATGTTTTTGGTTCATTTTTCCACTCAGAAAATACCTGTTGAGTGTACGTTATATGTGGGTGCCTCGTTACTGCTACAAGCATGGAACTTAGCTTCAGTAAGACTATAATTGTATGGAGCAATGAAGGCAGCGTCAGGGTACCCATCACCATCAGGCCACTTGTGCCTGCTGCCACCTGGTCAGTGAGGTTGTGCTTGAAGTTGTGGTGCGCTCTATGTCTCTTTCTGCCCCCAGGCACTGTCCACCCTGGACTCCATCACTCTAATGTACCCCTTCTTCTACCGGCCAATGTTTGAGGTGATAGAGGACGGCTGGCATTCCTTCCTTCCTGAGCAGGAGTTTGAACTCTACTCTTCTGCAGTAAGTAACATTTGGAAACTATGGGTTCTTGACTCAATAGCATTGATCACTACCATGGTAAAGAGAAAGCCTAACACCTGATGTTACCTGTGAGAATGACCACTTCCCTTTGAAGAGTAAAAGCTACAGTTGACTTGTCTCTGCCCAGAAGTATATATTACCTGTGAGTGCTGCAGCCAAAATGCTTTATTTCTATTAGACTCAGATATGCCAACTGTTACTTTTTAAACTTCGAAAATTATATTGGCCAAACATTATGGTCTGCAAATTGCATGTTAATATTGGGTATTTTAAAATGTCTCTTTAGAAACAGTTTATATGTAGTAATTGGGTTCTGAGCATCCCTAAAAGGTATCCTGAGTCCACAGTGTGTCCGAGACAGCAGTGGAGAATCGTCCAGCACATCATTTCCAAGGTTAAACCTGTGTGTGTTCCTAATTTGGGTTGCCAGCTGCAGGTTGCTACAACCAGGTTTTCTTTCTTGTTTTTGCCCATGTTTTGGTTCCCTCTTCTATCACTGAGCACCAAGGGAATTGAGGGCACTGAAGCAATCAAGGTCAGGATTAGGGTGTCATGGAATTTAAGGAACAAAGCTGGCTATGGCAGCCAAATAAAAAAGGAAAGGGAATTTTACATCTCACATAAGAACCATTACTATGCAGCTCATAAATTACTACCTATATTTATATCAGTAGGGAAGGGGTTGGCCTTAAACACTGCATTGTAAACATTCTCAGATGTGTGATGCTTTTTCCTTACAGCTGCGTAGTAACTACCATAATCCTTGGTTACTTCCAATTGGGAAGATGGCAGTCAGGGTATCAGGAGCGGGGATGTCTGGGTGGTTTGCTTGGTAGCCAGAGTGTGTTTGTACAGATTACCTGCCCATGCTCTATCCTGGAGTTAGGTGCGAAAGGGAGCCAGTCTTTTAATCTTCAAGTCATCATTCAGGTCAGCCCCTGCACTGTGCACTAACTGAAAACCTCTAATTATAACATCAGCCAGTCCTGTTTCCCAGTTATGTCTCGAAAAGATGTGGGGCTAGAAGAGAAGAGAGGGTAGAGACATGCATGGATAATGAAGGAAGAAGATCTAATATTGAAGGAAAAAGTTACCGACCTTACTTGATATAGTGGTAGCTCTGTTGCAGTCTATTCTGTGTAAGCTTTATCTGGAGTATCACAGTCTTGCTGTGCTCTGTTTTAAGATGACCAAGGACAAATAGGATGATATTGACCGCAATAATCATGGATAAACCTGGTATATTCAACTTGGCAAGCAGAGGACTTCAGAGGAAGTAACTGTCAAATATTAGTACAGTGTTACATAAAATAGGGAACTGAAGCTGCGTTGTCTGAAATCATGGTAAAAGATGGATAGAGGAAGTTGCAGAGCCACAGGTTTTGCTGAACATGAGGAAGAACTTTCTAGGAACTAGTGATCCCTAGCAGTATGGGAAGCTGGCCTTCAAGTGCTGAGCTTCTTGTCTCTGGAGGTATGAGTGTAGGGTACAGACCCTTCAGTTAGATTCCTGAGAAATGGCTTCTTTATCTGTGAAAAGTGTTCTCTCAGGTCCTCTAGACGTTTTCAGATTATTTTGTGACATTAAGATATTTGCTTAGATTTGAAGTGTGTTGTGTTTTCCAGACCAGTGAATGGAGGGTAAGCTATGTCAATAAGGAATTCGCTGTCTGTCCTTCGTATCCACCAATTGTCATAGTGCCCAAATCCATCGACGATGAAGCTCTTCAGAAAGTAGCTACATTTCGACACGGAGGGCGCTTCCCAGTGCTAAGCTATTATCACAAAAAAAACGGAATGGTGAGTGTGAGAACTACTACTCAGACTTCAAGAGGCTTGCATGAGGGTTTTTTCCCTGTTCCCTGAACTGCTTGTCCAAGTCTCCCACCAGGATTTCCTTCATGGAAACTCCAGGGAATGAGGAGGATGACGTTTTCTCAGATGAGGATGTGGCTGGATTCTTCCCATCAGCTGCTCAACTTAGGAAAGCCCAGATTTGCCTTTAGGAGGCAGTGCAAAGAAAACTAGTGTCAATTTGATGCATGTATCAACATTGTGAAGGTAGAAAAATGAGAAATTGCTCTGCCCAGGCTAAGGGTGAAGTACCTTCACCCTTCTCACCAAATTTCCACGGAAGGTCCTTTGAGCTGATATCTTTATTATGAGGAGAGGAGAGCAGTGCCTGTCATTTACGCACACATCAGAAAACGTGGCAGTTGGAAGTGGAAAAGGCAAGGGCGTCGGGGTATTAGTTTTCTATGTAGTTTCTAAGCTACTTTCCCCTCCCATTTCCTCCTAGTCAATAAATTGTGCCTCTCATTTTGGCACCAGCAATGAATTCCTGGCTAATTATAGCTATCTTCCATTTGCCTTTCCCTGTGACGCCATGTAAAAAAAGGGATTTTTAGGGTAAACAGATTTTTTAAAATTTGCTGCTTTGAAATAACTCTAAACCACACACAAGGGAAGAGATTAGTATGATAGATACTGATTTCCTGAGGAAAGTTTTGAAAGCAAACCTTTTAAAATGTGTAGGAGGTGGTCTTTGGAGACAAGTGGTTAAGTCCTGGGGTACAGAAAAGGATGGTGAGGGGTCAGTCACTGGAGAATCAGTACTGGACAAGCAGGTTTCCAGAAAGTGAAAATTATTCCCAGTCAACCTTTTAATTTGTGCTTGGAGCCTTTGCTCTGTGTAATCCTTGCAGAAACCAACCAACCATATGTATACGCAGTTGAAGTTGGAGGGAAGTCTTTCATGTACTCTTTTTCCTGAAGGTTCAATGATGTTAGTCTATCAAATATTAAAAGAAGAACCTAAAAAAAAAAGGAAGAAGAACCTAGAAATTTTGTCACGTATCTGAGCCCTGGAGTGTGAGGCTCACAGAGCAGCAGGATGGCTGAGTGCTGGGTGGAGCTTAATAGGAGAAGGTGCAGGCTTCTGGTGGACAGAGGCAGGCTGTGTACAGGGTTGGAAGGTGTGCGTTGCGAGCCAGGCTGGCTTGGGTTTGGATGAGGTCTCCCAGGTGGCTGCTACCTGTGGCCGCCTCTCTCCGTGCCAGCTGTCAGGCCTCTTCTGGTGCTAAGATCCCTTCAAGGCAGAAAGGGGCAGAGACACCTGCTAGAACAAGTGTGAGCCACCACGCCTGGCCGACACCTGCTAGAACAGCCCCTGCTTATACCACTGTTCACTAATGTAGACAAACATTTCTTTTTATAAAAGGACAGTTTTTTAAATTCCTCACCTCTGTAGTGGGAATTGAACGTAGGGCCTTGCACTAGCTCTGTCACAGAGCTACATCTCCAGCCCTTTCTAAAATTTACTTTTGACACGGGATCTTGCTAAATTGCCCGGGCTTACCATAAACTTGCCATCTTCTGCCTCAGCCTCCATGGTAGCCAGGATTCAGGTGTCTGACACCATGCCCAGCCAACAGACAGCTTTTCAGACCCACTGCTCTATCTGCGGAGTCTGCGTTTATTTGGAATGAAGTAGTATACTCTCCTACATAATCAAGGCCATTACTGTCTTCTTTACAGGCCTGGTCCACCAGGTGTCCCATCCACGGACCAGCTGACTTGTAACACTTCATCTTAAAGAGAGGGTATGATTTCGTTTGTGGAACTATTTTGAGATGGCAGGATGAAAACTAGTGGAAAACTGCAAGACTTACCTTTGCTTTATAGTTATTAACTAGTATCACTGCATGTAAATATTTGCTTCTGTGATCAGATCCATTCCAAGCTGCCACATAGTTGTTTTCAAGAAGTCCTACTCCCCGTCCAGTTTTCAGAAATTTTGACAGCAACTGCTGTTGAACTTTGCTGAACACTGTGCTTCCAGGTAATCATGCGGAGCGGGCAGCCGCTCACCGGCACCAACGGCAGAAGGTGCAAGGAAGATGAGAAGTTGGTAAATGCCACCCTCAAGCCTGGCAAGCGGGGCTACGTTGTTGACACGCGCTCTCTACATGTGGCCCAGCAAGCCAGAGCCAAAGGAGGCGGCTTTGAGCAGGAAGCTCATTATCCACAGTGGAGGCGAATCCACAAATGCATTGAGAGGTGAGATTCTGGAGGGAGGGCGACGCCTATGGGAAACTAATTGCAGCCCTTAGGGTTCAAGTATTACACGTGCTCAAGTGAAACTTACATATTAATTTAGGGTCAATAATTAGCTGGGTAACGTCTGATTATGTTTTATTTTGGGGTCAGTTGTATTAAGGCTTTTTTTTGAGACCAGATCTCACTGTGTAGTTCACACTAACTTTAAACCTGTGTATCCTAGGCTGGCCTCAAACTTTCAGTGATCCTCCTGCCTCAGCCTCCCTAGTGCTAGAATCACAGGTGTGTGCCACCCCATGCCTGGCCTTAGCAGTTTTCAAGTACATGGTACATTATCTCTAACTTTAGGCACCATGTTGTAGAATAGGTCTCTAGAACTTATTCCTCCTGAGTGACCACAAATTTGTATCATTAGCTAAATGTTTGTCAATTTTGATTATTTTTTTAAAAGACTAATTCTCTCATTATATCTTACAAGGTAAGCAAAAAAACAAAAACAAAACTTCTCTTAGACCACTGGGTCAGGTTTGAGTAAATGAAGAGCAATACTTCCCTTCTTTGATCCTCAGATCCATCCCCTCTGTGTCTGCTCCTCTAAATGTAGATCAGGGGCTGCCAAACAGATGGAACAGATTTGCTGTCCATAATCTTCCTAAGTTAAAAAACCTGCGCTTTAATTTCTCTCCACACCCACCGGTTTTCTCATCCGCTCTGCTCCACCTCAGTAATCTCTGCTGCCGCCTTCAGTGAATGCTGCCCGGGCTGGAAATCAAAGCTGAAGGCAGCAGCTCTGAGCTGGTGCCATGTCCCTGCGGAGGACTCAGGGTCATCGCGCCGGGGTGCTGCGAGGCTGGGGCGGCGGAGTGAGCGCCGCTGTCCCGGGACCTGTCTCAGTGCACGGTGCTCTGCTGCTCTGCTGTCAGCTGACCCGGTGTCTGAGCTGGGTCTCAGTTGTACAAATGAGAACACCTGCCTGTGACAGTCGTTTGCGGCATCTTTGCAGCAGTTTGCTCGTCTTTCTATGGTTAATCTTCAATTTACTGAATAATAATATTTGAACTGCTGTTGCCTGTGGATATTTTGGAGGCTGTGTTTATCATTCTTTTTTTGCTAATTTACTTTTTAGTTTCCCTTTCTTGTTTTTGAAAGGTATCACGTTCTTCAGGAGAGCTTAATCAAACTCGTGGAAGCTTGTAATGACCAAACGCACAACATGGATCGCTGGCTCGGGAAGCTGGAGGCCTCCAACTGGCTGAGCCACATCAAGGAGATCCTGACCACCGCCTGCCTCGCAGCTCAGTGCATTGACAGGTACAGTGCGCCCAGCCTGTCTGACTGGGACACGCCCATCACCAGACTTTCTTTTCATGCAGACTCGTGTTTACAGTCTGTGCCTATTGTGGTCTTACCTTCAGGTCATTTAAAAAATTACTGTGTAAGCGAGGGAATAGCATTCAGCTATTGAGGGATAGCCAAGATAGCCTGGCATTCATAGATAATATTTGTTGAGTGAACGAATGATGTACATATATACATGTCTTCTATGGCATAATTTTATTTTTTAATTTTTTTTCCCTGGGGGAGAAAAATAAAAACTGTGTTATTTGAAGCCACAAGTCATAGTGACACTACCAGGCCCAGCATGCTTGTTTCAGCAGAATAGTTAAAAGTGAGCCAACAACCAGCATTAACTAAAGCAAAAGACTTATGACACAATTTTTAAAGTTACTACAGGACTTATTTCTTCCTGTAAAATCCTTAAATTATGAATCACGAATTTTCCATTTCTTATAGTGTGAGCAAGAATCAAAGGAAGTTTTCTTATTCTCAGAGAGCCAAACTTGCCTCCGTACTCTTGCCCCGTAGAAAGGAGATGTGGCTTCATTACACAGTAACAAGATCTTTTCTGATCGCTCAGATACCTTATTCCAGTCCACTTGACAGGTGCGCTTATATCCGATCTCAAGTTGAGAAAACACGATGGTAGTGATGTGACAGATATAAAGTGATTTTAGTTGTTCATTCAGTGAAAAATTGGTAACCTGTGAGGCAGAAGGCGAACAGAGGCAGAGGCTTGGTAGAAATTGTTGCAGAAGCTTAGAATGCCCTTTTTAAGATGGGTGTTTCCACTGAAACCATTGATAAGTGTAAGTATGGTCACCACCTAGCTGGGTAGCACTTTTCTTTGAGACTGTAACTTACTTTATTGGCACATCGTAATGAGGGAAACGTGTGTGATATTGCGTGGTCAGAGAGACACTGATGATGGGCTGGGTGTTCACAATCTAAGTCAGCTCCAGCAGCGAGAACAGGTGAGAACCTTGGGGTCAGGATTGCCGGGCTGTCACTGTTGTTCTAGGGTGAGGTAACGCTCGTTTGCCGGTGAACTATGGAAACTAAAGGGCAAGGTTCTGTGGGGAGGGGCCGACGATGCAGAACGCTGAGGTGTTACTATTGAGGGCTTTGCTTTTTATAACCTAAGTCTTCCAGAGTCCTCCTTGTGTTGTGAGAAGTTTCTGTTTCCTTATGAAACATAAACTGTACTGAACGTGGATCATCACGTGCCCTGCGTTTTCAGCCACATCAGTGAGGTGATGCAGGTCACGGCACCCTGGCTGCGGTGGAGTTTGTCCCCGCCTGTGCTCGGTTGGGGCCAGCCGCCTTCAGCACCTGGGGACTACCAGGCTCTCGAGGCCTTGGGTTTGTGCTGCCGTGTTCGGGTTCCCTTTCCGGATACATATTAGCTTATTATTTATGTCTCCATAAAATTTTGGCCCAATAAATTAACTGCTAAAGATGTAAACATAGATCTTAAGTTAATTGAATTAAATTCAAAATAAGGTATATATAGAAACATTAATGTATTTGCTCATTCTCTTTTGTGCGGTCATTAGATTTTTGTCCTAAAAATGGAATTACTAACTTACTGTGGGTGAACTTCAGGAGTCTGTTATTTTCAAATTAGTAATTACCAAGTAATTGAGGAGAAGACGAAAAGCTAGTTAGGTACATCATTTACTTTAAAACAAAAATTGGCTTATGCTATATCCTAAGTAGCCAACTGTAGTATTCAGTAAAGTGTAGTTCATCACTTAATAGACTATGATGTGGTCATTAATACGGGGATTACTTACCTAGCTATATATGGGAAAAGAATTGGCAGCGGTTATCAAGTGTGAAATCTCCCTTTTCCAAAAGCCCCTCACTGTTTCCATTAAAAAGTGTGGAAGAAGAGGATGAGGGCTGCGGCTGGCCGCGGGTGCCCCTCCCACTCTCCTCAGAGTGGCAGAGGCCCAGCTGCTCACGCGTCTTGTGCGGCAAGGGCGCCACTGCCACCAGCTTTCTAGATTGACTGTTCTTGGTTTTTTGTTTTTCTGTCTCCTTGTTTCTAAGAGTGTGCTTCAGGACTTTTTCTCAGATCCCTTGCAGTTTATGATGTCCTTATAATAAGTCTATGGCATCCTTTTAGGAAGCTGATGGGCAGGTAAAATTGAAGGTCATGAAAATGTTTGGTGAGAAAAAGCTTTACTCAGCTATTAAAACAGTGAAGTTAAGTGCCTGCTATGACAAGATCAGCTTTTGACTGGTTTTTCGAGGAATAGAAAATTTAGCAGGGAAGTGCTATAAAACTTGTTCCCGCTAATTGAGATTTTTACCATATGAAATGTGGCGCTCACTCTAGGCTTATCCTCTGCTAAGCTAGCCTCTCCTCTATCCAGTGCCTTACTTGGGCTCCAGCCCCTACCGGGCAGGAGAGGTGCACAAGACTGAAGCACTACACTCGATGGATGTTTATCATGAACAGTGTTCATTGGGCGTGTTGAGAGTGTCCCATTTGTGCTCTGGATTTTCCTTCCAGGGAAGGTGCATCCATACTGGTCCATGGCACGGAAGGAACTGACTCCACCCTGCAGGTGACCTCCCTGGCCCAGATCATCTTAGAACCAAGGAGCAGGACCATCCGGGGCTTTGAGGCACTGGTAGAGCGAGAGTGGCTCCAGGTGAGCAAAGCTGCCGATGGGAAGAGGAGCGGCAGTCCCTGGGGCTGCTATCCTGGCTGTGGCAGCCGGCATCATGTGTGATGGGTGGAAAATTTTAAATCATATGTTTAACTTTTTGTGGGCCAGTAAATCTCTTTTGCTCTCATTAAATGTTTATAATCACTACCTCTCAATGTCTAGGTGGGAGCCTTGCTTGTATTGTTTATTTAGCACCTTGTTCGCTTAAAAGCTTTTTGTTAGTTGAACAGGCTGAGCAGTCTCATTCGGCAAAAGCAGAGTTGTCTAAAATCTGAAATTTTCTGACCTCATGACCCATGTTACAGTCATATGCAGATACACTAAAAATACTGTGCAAAATCACCTTCAAACTCTATGCAGGACTGGGGAAGCAGCTCAGTGGCACAGCACCTGCCTGGCAAGCGCAAGGTCCTGAGTTCCATTCCCAGTCCAGAACACCCCAAAACTGTGTGTAAGGTACATAGGAAACAAAAGAATTCCAAAAGTTTTGAAGTATTTGCTCATACACTCTAGCCTGGTCTCCATTGTATAAACTGTCTTTTGATTCTGTTGATGATTTCCTGTACTGTGCAACATTTTAATTTGATGTTTAGGCTCGGGTCTCATCCCCAAGATATCTCATGTATATGAACATATTCCAAGATGCCAAAAAAAAATCTGAAATCCGTAACACTTGTGGCCCCAAGCATTTTAGACAAAAGATAACTCAACCTGTACTTTGTTACATATGAAAGAAATACAAAGAATGTAAAACATAGTCTGGTCTCCCAGAAGCTTAGTCTAGGTAGAGATAAGACAGTCAGGAAAGGGCTGGTCAAGTGGGGATGCAATCACAAAGCATGTGCTTTAGCACTTCCCGGCCTTCGCTTATCCTCTCCCCTAGCCAGGTAGAATCCTCGTCATCCTTTAAGATCCAGCTAAACTTCGCTGCTTTCCTACAGTCTTTGACACCTTAACCCCCTTCACAGATAAAATTGCTCCATTTCCTTCGCATCCTGTCTCCTGAACCAGCGCTCACCCGCCCACATCGAAGAAGAGTGGGGGGTCCTACCCATCTGTTTACCCCTGGGGCAGAGCTGAGTGACACTCAAATAAACGTAGATTGAATCCTCCAAGTCGTAGATTAATTCATGAATGTATTTTCACTTTGTAACTTAGTAAATAATAGTGATTGAAAACAAACGCTTAGATATCCATTGAAAGCAGGTGTATCTACCTCTGAGGAAGAAGATCTTCTGGCCTTTCCAGGTACAATGCAGATGTTCCTTGTGTTAGTGCTATTAGATATACCCTGTCTTGGTGAAAGTCTGTTTAGCTACATTTCTCCTGATCCATAGTAAACAAATAAGTTTGCTTTAATTATGTATTTTCACTTTAACATGTGTCCAGATCTACATCCCATTAGCCACTAGGAAGTTTCCATAGCACTATCTTTGCCCAATAAAGTCGAACAAAGTCCCAAAGACAAAGCAGGCCTGTGAAATAAGAGAGTGATTTGTGGTGAGGTCAGTACTTGGGTACTGGGCAGAGGCCAAGGGGCTTTCTTAGCCTAGCAGTAGATGGCAGTCTCGTGCCACTTGGGAGGGGAAGGGAAGGACGGTAACAGACAGCGTTATCTCTAATGTGGAAGTACGGTTTTCATTAAGGTTCTTCAAGACAGTGGCTTTTTCCACTTGTAACCAGAGTGTTGATCCCCAAACTGACTTGCGTGGTTGGTGTGCAGGGTGCTGCGATACTCTATTCAGTGGGGAAGGTCACATCATGGTTCGCAGCACAACTGACCATTTCTGATAAAAAGAGGTGATGTCCTTTGCTTTATACCCAGGAGCTTATGTTCTTTGACTCTGCTCCATATTTACAGATCTCAACATGTTCGTTTTTACACACTTATCGTTAAATTCATTATTCTTTCATTTGCTACCCCAAGGGCAGGTGCAGTTCCTGTGGCCATGTCTTGACTGCACAGCCTTGTCAAGGGTTTGGAAATTCCCTTTCCTCAGTGGCTGCAACTACTCATTTAAAACCAAAAAGCAATTCACCTACGCAGGAGCCGCCCTGCTCCGTGATGGTCGGGTTAATACAGTTTCTTGCAGCTGTGTGGGGTGGGGTCAGTAGAGTTAGCCCTGTGATCCCCACAGGTACAGCAGTCACCTTTCCCCGTCCTTTTCTTTTCCCCTAGGCTGGTCACCCGTTCCAACAGCGCTGCGCGCAGTCGGCCTACTGCAGCAGCAAGCAGAAGTGGGAGGCGCCTGTGTTCCTTCTCTTCTTGGACTGTGTGTGGCAGATACTTCGTCAGTTCCCTTGCTCTTTTGAATTCAATGAGCATTTCCTCATCATGCTCTTCGAGCATGCTTATGCCTCACAGTTTGGGACATTTCTGGGCAACAATGAAAGTGAAAGGTGGGTATGTTGTTCCCGTGGGGACCTTTTATTAATGGCAGTGACTTCCTAATAGAGACCAGATGTGGATCTAATGTTACTTAAAAGAAGGTAGAGGCTACAGTTAAGCATGAATTAAATTACATGAGCTATAGCCTTATTATAAGCCAATCACATACTAGGGAGGAGGAGGTCCTTGACTTTGTTCTATTTGGTTGAAGTTAGGGTCTGGACTTACAGCTCAGTGGTAGACCACTTGCCTAGCATGTGTGAGGCCCTAGGTTCCATCCCCAGCACTGCAAAGAAACAAAAAACAGAAAAACACCACTATTTTATAGACCTAGACCAAGTTAATCTATATAATATATAGAATCTTTAAAGTATTGGGTCTTTCTCATTAGCCTCATCTCCCATTCTGCAAGCTTTTTTAATCTTGATTTTTTTTCCTTTACTGTACAGAAGCTTTTTAATTTGATTTAAGCCTATTTGTCGATTCTTGCTGTTATCTCCTGTACTACTGGAGGCTTATTCAGAAAGTATTTGCTTGCGCCTATGATTTTAATTACTCCCTTGTGTTTTCTTATCGAATTTTCGGAGTTTCAGGTCTTTGATCCATTTTGAACTGGTTTCTGTACAAGTTGAGAGACAAGGTTCGAGTTTCAGTCTTCCGCATACGGATGTCCAGTTCTTCCAGCACCAGCTGTAAAGAGGCTTTCTCCAGCGTACACTTTGGGGCCGCTTGCCAACGACCAGATGGCTGGAGCTGTGTGGGTTTGTGTGTGTGTCTTCTATTCCCTTGGTCAGTGTTTCTGGTTTTGTACTAGTACCGTGGGTTCCTCTGGCTTTGTATATTTTGAAGTTGGGGATTGTGAAACCTCCAGCCTTGTTCTTTTTGTTTAGGATTGCTCTGGCTGTGCTCAGCCTTTTGTGCTTTGGTAAATTTTAATATTTTTTTTGTCTAGTTCTGTAAAAAATGGCATTAGTATCTTCATGAGGATTACATGGACTCTGTAGATCTCTTTTGGTAATAGGCCCATGTTAACAATATTAATTCTGCCAATCTATGAGCCTGGAGGTCTTTCCATCTGCTAGTATCTTCTTCACTTCCTTTTTTGAGACAGGGTCTCAATGTCTACTTCAGGCTGGTCTTGAAATAATTTCTGTAGCACAGGCTGGCCTTGAACTCCACAGCAGTCTCCCTGCCTCAGCCTCCCAAGTACTGGGATTACAGGTGTGTGGCACCATGCCTGGCCTTCACTTTTTTTCTTAGCATTCTGTAATTTTCATTGTAGAGGTCTTTCACTTTGGTTGGGTTTATTCCTAAGTTTTGTTTTGGTTTTGCTATCATGAATGGGATTGTCTTCTTGGTTTCCTTCTCAGCAGGTTCATTATTGGTGTGTAGAAAAGCTATTGCCTTATCTATATCGACCTTGTATCCTTCTGCTTTGCTGAATTTGTTCATCAGATCTAAAAATTTTCCTGTTTTTAAGAGCCTTGTAGATAAGAGATTATAGCATCTGCAAATACAATTAATTTGCCTTCTTCCTTTATTTCTCCTTTCTTTCTCTTTTCTGATTGCTCTAACTAAAACCTCAAGTACTGTTTTGAATAGAAGTGGCCTTGTCTTATTCCTGAGTTTTGAGGAAATGCTTTCAGTTTTTGAGTATTCAGTGTGATGTTGGCTGTGGATTTCTTACATATAGTACAGCTTTAATTATATTGGGATAAGATCCTTCTAGCCCTAGTTTCTTCATGGTTTTTATCTTGAAGGGCTGTTGAATATCATCATAGGTTTTTGTGCTTCTGCTGAAATGATCATGGGATATCATTTTGTTTACTTTGCTAGGATAAGAGCAACTTGATCATGGTGTATGTCAGAGCCTCAGAAATACCCTGGGGCTGGTGATATAGCTCAACAGCACAGCGTCCACCTGGCAAGTGCAAGGTCCTGCATTTGATTTCCAGTACCAAAAAGAAAAGAAAGAAAAAGAAGTGCTCTGGGTGGCACTTTGATTCTCCTGAGTGTGATGGGAAATGAATGACTCTGTCATGGCATCTGATACAAGGAAAAATAATTAGTAACCACCTGGTGGCTTCCATCACTACAACTACTGTGGTGCCTTGGTTTACGAACTTAATTTGCTTTATAATTTTGGAGAAGCTGGCTGCGTTTCTGGTTATGTGGGGAAGATGGTTGTGGTCATTTGTCCCCAAATGTGGAGACAGCAAAAGAAAGCAAAATTTTGCCGAATGCTTGTGTTTGTAAACAGAGTTGTTTGCAGCACAGTAATTAACTTATGAAAAGGTTTACTTTGCATCATGGTTTCCACGGCCCTGTGACTGGGTGCACCCACTGCTTCCCCATGTCTGGCTGGTGTGGGTGATAGTGGCAGGGACAGCGCCAGCACAAATGGTCCTCTTGCGGAGAGGGAACGAGGGCTTGGATGCAGCTTATAAATGAGTGCTTTCCGGGAAGTAACTGGCCCCAAGAAAGGTTTAGTTCAAACAGTATGAAAATGTAATGTGTTCTCTCTCTGGTTACTGTAAGCTTCACCACAGGCTGCCTTTCAGTCTTTGTTAAAATTCACTCCTTTTCTAAAATGTGCTAGTCCACTTTCCTTCCACACAAAGAGTTTTACAGTGTAGTGTCAGGATTACTATGAACACTGTTGATTATGTATGGATGTAGATTAAATTTGTCTTTACATTAAGGTTTATTTTTAATCTTTGATGATTTATTTATTTTGTGTATATGGCCTTTATTTTTCCTAAAATCTAAGACATTTTCTAAAAAATGTCAAGCTTTGTTTGAGATTTGATTAACTTTTATTTTTAGTATGTTCCATATAATTTTTGTGACTATCTATAACTAGGCATCTCAGGAACAAAAAGGTTAGAAAGCTATTTATAGTTAGCTATTTTGAATTAAAACACAACTCCAGATACAACAAAGCCTTTTCCATATTCTTTAGATTGTGATGGGGACCCTTGTAGAGCTTTCAGTGATATAGAGGTCTCCCTGTGGCACACGTGCCATAGGTTCGCCATCACTGCTCTAGGCTAAGGTTTATCACCTGTAAGACAGTCTTTGTTTTGTGGTTGGTGAGAGTTACAATGCTGTATTCAGTCACACAGAGAAAAGAAGTTCACGTATCCAGGGGAGCTTAATCACGCGGAGCTGATGAGCAGATGGTGTAAATCTGCTGCTTAATGGCCGTTTTCTTTCTTGATCAGATATAAGCTGAAGCTGCAGCAGAAGACGATGTCTTTGTGGTCCTGGGTCAATCGGCCCAGTGAACTCAGTCAGTTCACCAATCCTCTCTTCGAAGCCAACAACCTGGTCATCTGGCCGTCAGTGGCCCCACAGAGCCTGCAGCTGTGGGAAGGTATCCGTGGCCCACAGACCCCGCCCACACGTGTGCTGCCCACGCGTGCACTGCCTGTGCATGCGCAGTGCTGGCCTGTGCAGACCCAGCAGGATGTGGCCGCAGACCTGTGTGCAGCGGCCCCACCTCCTCCGTGTGGCCCGGTTCTCTTCTTTGCATCCTTGCCCAGTCATGCTCTTTTCAGTTCTCATTGGGAAAATTAGGACACTGCCCTTTATCTTGTTCTATTCAGTTTTTGCTAGATTAAGAAAGTATTTTCCCTTTTTTTTTCATGCTGGAATTGTACACAGGGTCTAACCGCTGAACTACATTCCCATCCCTGTTTATACTGAAAGGGGATACAGGGTCTTCTTCAGTCGCTAAGTTGCCCACTCGACCCAAATTTAGGCTTCTGCCTCGGGCTCCTAGAGTTCTGGGATTACAGGTTTATGCCACCGTGCCCAGCTGGTATGTTATTTTTTTACAGAAGAGAGTGGCTAGTTGAGACATACATAAATTGTAAGCTCCTGGAAGAGGGTTTCTGCTTTCCTTTATGAAGCTATCATTGAGGTAGGTTCCCGTGTTAAATGCTATCAGATGCTTACATAGCCAGACATTCCAGTGGGTCTAGAAGCAGACACACAGTATCACTGGTGTAGAATTTTTAGCTATCTCATTGTATAGAATAATAACCAATGTAGAATTTTCAAATTATTCCAAAGTATATATATATTTTTACAAATACAGATTTCTCAGACTCCTGAAGTTTATCCTAAGAAGCAAAGCTTGTTTAAAAAAAGAAAAGGTACCTGTTGTGCATGGTGGTGCATACATGTAGTCCCAGCACTTGGGAGGCTGAGGCAGGATTGCCATGAGTTGGAGGCTAGCTTGGCTTATTTAGTAAGGTCAAAGCCAGCTTGCACTACACAGCAAGACCCTGTCTCAAAAAAAGGAGTTGCCAAACTCTAAAATGTATTAGCTGTTCTTTAAACAAAGACTGTAAAATACAATTTAATTTCTGTGCAGTCATTTTGAAGACACTGAGCACATCTTTACTCATATATATATGAAGCCCCATAAAGTGTAAATAACAACTTGGTAGCTGTTTATCAAACTGACTCAGTATAAATTTGAGTTGTTACACTGTATCCCAGTGTGATCTGCTCTCTGGCAGCTCAGGAGATCAATACTCTGCCCTTTGTGGAAGAGGCTCTCAGGCTGCTTTGCTTTCTGGGTTTTTCTGGCCCTTTGTTGAGTGTCGGTGTCATACCCTGCCCCTCTAGGCATGTGTGTCCGCACGACCGCTGCCCTCTGCTTGGCTCAGGTGTCTGTCCTGTCCGCCAGGCTGTTGGGATGCGGAGAAGCCGCCTCTGGACTTGCCGGAGTGTGAGTGTAGGCTGTCATGCACTGATTGTCTGAAGGCCTGTGGCTGCTTAAAACAGAGCTCCTTGCCTCCTCTCCTGATTGTAGTGGACAGTCACAGGTGCAGTGAGTGCTCTCTTATACCACAGCTTAGAGCTTTTCTTCCTGTGGAAAGACTCCCAGGACCCTTCATTTGCAAGTTGCTGACCTGTGCAGTCCCCGAGGCTAAATGTTTTAACTGTTTGGGAGAAGCCAAATTTGGGAGTTGCATGGCCAGCTAAGCAGTCTTTACCAAACGCCTTGGGCCTTTAGAGATTAAGTGATAGAAGGAAAACTTTGTTATGTGAGTGAATTCCTACCACAGGAGAGATTCAGTAAGTAGTCAGTGCCTCCGCAACTTAGGGCTAGGAGAAATAATATGCAAGGTAGATCTTATGGTAGATGTGTCATTGCATGCTCGTTGGCTTTTTTTTTTTTTTTTTTTTTTTTTTTTTTTTTTTTTTTTTTTTTTTTTTTTTTTTTTTGTGGTTTTTTGAGAAAGGATCTTGCTGTGTAGCCCAGGCTATCCTCAAACTTGTAACACTTCTGCCTCAGCCTCCCAAATGCTGGGATTACAGGTGTCTGCCCCCACACCTGGCTTCACTGTTTGGCCTTTAAATCTTCCTGCTGTTCATATTTACATCATAACTAAGCATTAGTAGCAATTTCTATATTGAAGAATGAAATAATCATGTGATAAAAGAAACAAAACAGGTCAGTTAATCTTTAAGCCTCCGTATCTCCGGATTGCACATGCACAGATTCTACCAATTGTGGATCTAAAATACTATTTAGAAACCTGCATCTGTATTGAACACATGCAGACTTTTTTCCCTCTACAGTATAGTATAGCAACTAACTCCCTGGCATTTACATTGTATTTATTTTCATCAGTAATCTAGAGCTGATTTAAAATCTGTAGGAGGACATACACACGTCATACACAAGCTGTGACATTTTTAGGTAAGGGACTGTGTCTCCAAGGATTGGGGTTGCTCAGGATGCTGAGGAACAAGTGCGTATACCTGTAGTGCATAATAAAAGGGCAGTGATTGTTTGAGGAAAGCAGTGATTGCCTACAGAGGCGGACAGTGCCTCTCTGCATTTGCATGTGCTGGTGTTGAGGTTTGCATAGCAGTCTTAGGAACTTGCGGAAGATGTGTTCACGCTTGTAGGAGGTCTTGCAGGCCTGAGTAGAACCCTACAATTGTAAGAACAAATGATTTGTATTATGAAACATGGTAACTGCCCAGCTGCTTTTTCTCACTATGTCACAGAACGGTATTTTGATTGACTTGATAATTTTGTGGAATCTTTATGAAGAATTAATCTGCATGTACTGTATCAAAGTCTTGGTACCCTATTTAATTGCATCCGCTCAGCACTTGTAGACTCCTGTGTGCTTTAGAGGACAGTAAACCTGGTGTGGGCTGTGGGGAGAAAAGGGAAAGTAGAGGGATACATAAAACGCCGCACCCCCTTCCATGCAGCGCTGATCTGCTGAATGTACCTTTCTCCTTCCGGCTCCACAGGAATTTTCCTCCGGTGGAACAGATCCTCTAAGTACCTTGATGAGGCGTACGAGGAGATGGTGAACATCATTGAATATAACAAGGAGTTGCAAGCAAAGGTCAACATCCTGCGGAGGCAGCTGGCCGAACTGGAGACGGGGGACGGGCTGCGGGAGAGCCCCTGAGCATGCCGAGGAGACCTGCGTGGCTGCGTCTGCCTCTCTCCTGCCCTTCTGTTCACTTGTACCTGGGAGCCTAGAACTCAAGGCTTCTCCTGGGACCCCTCTAATGTCACAGCTTTCTTAGTACCATGGAACAAAACTACTACAATCACACCTATTTTATGGGGCCTGCTAGGCAGCCCTTTGCTTTGGGAGCAGGAAGGAGGTGCTAGTCATTTCGTTTTAGGTGACATCCTTGATGCAGTGAATGCCATCTGTCACAGGCCATCACTGAGCTTCCTCCCCTCCATCTCCACGTTCCATACCATGCTCCAGCCCAGTCCAGGACATAAGAATCTCTTTAAGGAATAGTTGATGGTAAAAACAAGAAAAGCAGCTTTTAAACACTCAGTACAGAAATTTTTTCCAAGCTGAAATGGTGGATAAACCATGAATTTTGTGTGTAACGTGCTATTTCCATTACCTTTGCCCATTAAAATAACCCGTCTCTTTAAAACAGTTTCAGGACTAACAAAACTGAATTCATTTTCATTCTGGTTTGTCAAGAGGGGAGAATTGGAATACTACTCAAGATAAATTCTTTCCACAAAGGCAAGAGGTATGGTTCTCTGCTATGTGCAAGAGGTACATTTCTTTTAAGAGAAGACACTAAAAATGTGTGCAATATGGAATCAGAGTGGGAATTTGTTACTGATAGAGAACTGTGCCTGTTGAATTTGTTTTTCAGGTTTTGGGCCATGCATATAAAATGTGTATCAAATGTTGGAGGTAAAATGAAACTCACTTAAAATGGCATTGTTACAATTAAGCTACAAAAAATGGTTTCCTTAAACCAGAGCTGCGCTGCCCTTGTGTGAAGTTCTTGCTGCACTGGTTTATACCTGTGTGTGTGTATTTGTGTTTTACTTGATTTTTAAGTATTGTAAGAGTTTACTTATACAAAGGTTAAAACATTTACGTTGGCTTGAGCAGCTTATAAATTTGTCTTGCCTGCTTATTTGTCCAGTTTGTGTTAGGCAAATATACTTTAACTGGAGGGGGAAGCTCCTAATACGGTGCACCTCTGTTTGTAACCTTAGAGTTCTGGAAGTGTCTCTGTGTCACAGAACTGCTAGCAGTGGCCGTGTCTGAAACGCTAGATTGTTTATACCTGCAGTGTTCAGTCCTGGTTCAGTACTTTGCTTCTTTCATCAATACTGGCCATTCTAGTTTTCCCCTAAGAGGGTAGTGAAGGAATAGGCTTTAATTGTGTTTCCACACCGTCTGTGTACAACCACTGCAAAACCCAACAAACTGGAGCCCACCTCAGACTTAATGTGTTGAGGTAAAAATAACTTTAAAAGTTGACTCTAGCAAAATGTATGGCCGTGTCCAGAAACCTTAGCACGCAGCCAGTGCTTTGCAGCTCCGGTGGCCCAAGCTTCCCCTTTCCTCGTCCTCCCTGGGACTTGTGGCAAAAGCCAGGCAGCAATCAGCGGTCCGGATTCTTGGGCTAAATTTCACTGGCTTCTTCAAGCTTGCTTTTGTTCTTGGCTTATTTTCTCAGCTGCAGTTATAAATTCTAGGGCATTAACGGCCTCACCAAAAGATGAAGCGAAAGGGCAGAACAGGTGTTCTATCTTGCTCTGCCCGGGTCTTCGTGATGCGAAGAAATAAATGCCTGTCACTGCCTTCTTTTTCATGGCTCCTCAAAATGGCTGGCAGTGGTGGCTTGTGCAGCTGACCTTTTTGTTTTTTCCAACTTTATCTTAGGTCACACATGAAAAAAGGACCCTTTCTTCTCAGTGGACCAATAAGGAAAACCACCTAGAAGTTCTTTCCTTAGTGATTCTCTGCAGTGACTCCCACTGCTTCTGTGGGTTGGGCTTCTCTGGGCGAACACTGAGGGGAGCTCTTGCCAGACTTGGCTGTGGAGAGTTGGTATGTTGTGAGCCTGTGTTGTCTTCCTCATGAACAGTGATGTGTGAGCTAGAGACCGTGATAGCAGTGTTCCAGCTCCTTTTACTTTCCCTGAGATAGCATCCATTGCTGTTCCGACAAGCTTGCATTTTAGTATTAACTTATGAATAGGGGTCATCCAAGCTTCAGGTCTGTTCGTAGTTTTTAAAGACAAACTCTGGTCTCTGTGCACTTCCAACAGGGTCATTTCGTAATGGAAACACTAGAGTTTCCCCAAACTCAGGAGAACGGTAAATAAGTACATTATCAGTAAAATTTGAAGAAGGTGTTTAATAATGATTAAATTATCCTTCCCTTGAGTGAGAAGAATAAATAAAATGGATACATTCAAGAGAAGATTCCTGTTAAGCATTAACTTTAGAGAGCCGAGTTAGTAAGCAAGCAAATGCTCTGTAGGAGCCAGGAATAATCTAGTGAGATATGCAGAGATTCAGGAATGGGTGTCTGCCCCCACCTCTGTTCACGCAGAGTGGAGCCAGGTGTATTTGAACATGTGGGTTGTTCGTAGAGAAGCCCCACAAAGATCGTTTTAAAAATACAGAGGATTAGCTTTGCGCAGTGGCAGTAGCGTAGCCAATGAGTTTTATCCGAGGTGGGATTATTGCTAATTGAAAACTTGTCCCAATACCCCGCTGTGATGACTTGAAAAATACAGAGGATCACTATCCTCCTTTATCAGCAGTACAAGGATCCTTGGTTTTAAATTAATATTTTTTGAAAACCAAAAGAACATAGCTATTTGACTATAAAACTGGAAGCATTTTTGGTCTGAGACTTTTCAGTAATTATTTGTTTGGTCAGCATTATTGAGTGGGGAAAAAAGCAGAAATAATAAAATCTGATAGCTTAAAATGAACTATAGCTGAGCGTGGTAGCGCACACCTGTAATCCCAGCTCTCAGGAGGCTGAGGCAGGAGGATCGTTGTGAGTTCCAGACCAGCCTGGGCTACAAAGTGAGCTGAAGAACAGCCTGAACTGCAAAAAGAACTATAAATGTACTTTATTTCTTAGAGAAATGAGGCTGTTGAAGCAAGATTTTAAAGTGATTTTGGGGCAGCCTTGGGAGGAGCGTGATAGACATTCTTTGAAAGTCCCATATAAAGAATTTTAAAACTTCTTTATAAAGGATTTAAAAGGGTTTGAACTTTGAGGCCTGACTTTGTGAGATCTCATTTCATTTTAAAAGACAAAATTTAGTGGGATTTTAGTCTTTTGTTCAGTCAGTAATTGGTTTATGTTAAACAAAAACCAGTATCAGGAAAGATTTGACCGGTAATTTAGCATGTTGAAGTAAAAAATAGGAGTAACATTTTGTTGCATTTTGAAAAACCTGCTTAAAGAAATAACTGCCGCAGTTTTCTGGTTTCAGAGATAGCTGCCGTGATTGTCCTTTTTAATCGGGTCATCAGGGTTGTTCACACCAGGCTGTAATCCGCGGCAAAGGGTTCAATACTTACCCACTTGCAGACTTAAGAAATGAAAACTACATGAGGATGTTAGGAGCATCCTTTTTAGTGTATGTGCTGCCGAAGCAAGCACAGTATGAGCATTCTTCATGAGAAAAATATTTCCTGGACAGAGGATAGGCAATGTGTAGAACGGTTCACCTGTTCTGGGAGCTTTGACCTTCTGCAGAGATTGAAGCCGTTCGGCATATCTGGGACAGGCTTGTGCTACACCTCAAGGCCATTGACACTGCTGCTGCTTTCCCCTCCAGAGCTTTTATTTTAAGCTACTGCCAAGAGTATTTTTGTGTTTTCACCACCAGAGCAGAAAACATTAAGAGACTGACTTCTCGGTTTATTGACTTGTAAATGACGAGATGCTCATTTCTTTTCAGTGTCTGTTTTCTAACGTTTCTTCTCTTGACTGAAACTATTTTTACCTTCACTGAATCTTTATGATCCACAGTCAACAGCAGCATCTTCTCTAAGGCAACAGTCCCAGAAGAGATCGTCTGAAATTCCAGGACCAGGTTTTCAAAGTTCTGAACTTGTAGTCTAAATTCTACAAAACTTAAGGCACTGTCTCTTGGAGAGCACAGCAGAGCAGAAGTCTGTGTTCAGTTTAACGGCAGCGCTGGGCTCTGTGTGGACCCGCCGCTGTCCTGACGGGAGCGCCTGGCTGTGCAGCCACCTGCACGTCTAAGGGTGGACTGTCGGTGACCTGTGGTAGGAGTGGTGCAGCGCTGTCTGTGTGGGTCAGGCCCGTCATTCGCTTCACTTTTAAGATGCACACATCTTTGGTGAGGTGAGTTACTCTGCACAAATACACCCTGGATCCTATTGTTCAGAATCCATATAGATCTGTTCCCATCCACACTAAAAATATTATACTTGCACAACTTAGTTGATAAAAAACAGAACACGTATTCTTCAGTAGCCAAGTGTTTGGGTTGTACTCTTGGTACATTTGAATGTGACTCTTGAATTTAAAGTGCACTATTGTTCACATCCTACACTTAAAATTGCACTGTATGGCGAATGTGTCTATAATGTATGCTTTGCTGAAACCTCAGAGTGCTGTAAGGTACAGGTTTTTATATTGTGAACCTGTCTAAATATGTGTGTGTGTGTTTATATATAGCCTTAGGGAAAATTCTGAACTTTTGTTAAGTCTGTGTAACCTTTTAATATTCTTTGTAATGTTCACTAAGTGATAAGTTCACTTATGTCCTGTAACTGGACTCAGTCACCTGGAGCTGGCTGGTTTGTCAAGCTTAGTTTCCTGAGTCAAGAAGCAATGTTGTCGAATGTGATACTGTTCTTGGTGTGTAATATCCGTGTGTGGTGTTCTCCCCCAGCCTCAGAGGATAACATGTTGCACAGATGCTAGTGTTAAATTTCTATAGACAGTGGTAATAAAATTTGAATGTATTCAATGCTGATAAATTATAAATCTGTAGGCTGATTTTTTTTAATATTTGTAAGAGTTTTGATGGTATTTCAGCTAAAGCTGCTATATATTTTTGCCCATATATTTTGGAAAAATTGAGAGTTGCAAAAATGTAACATAGTTCAGTGATCTCCCAGGTGCTGTTCGGATAGAGTAAGCAGTTGATCACATCACTCTTGTTTTCTTTAATGCTCTTTCCTGTGCATATATATCATTAGCTTTGTTGTTCTGCTGAAATATTTGCAAGTAAGCAGCAGAAACTGTGGTCTTTCCTCCTAAATACAGGTGTCTGTCAGGAATTAGGAATTATGTACCAGATATGTAATTGACTTGAGTGTGGATTCATATAAATGAACTAATCAGTGGGGGGAAAGGAAATCTTTTCCTTACAGTAAAATGCCAGCTGTCACAAGCAGGAAGGGTAATGAAATGAGAAAGTCACTATTGGGCAAAGCGGAGCAGTCATTAAGTTAGGCACAATCAATGAGGTAAGACTAGCAGGTGAAAGTTTGGAGGGGATACGGTGTAGCATACAATTATCTTTCCTCAAAATATTTATTAATTACAAAGGGAAAAATAGTAACTCCGTGGCAAAAGAACCTGATGGCTAGTACCTTACCTTAGTTAAGATTAATACCACTAGTAAGGAGACATCAACCTCAGGTGCCCTCGGATATGGTCTATTCAGAACACAGCTTCAGTGTTGGGGAGAACACAACCTGAATTGCATTATGGGAAGCACCCTACAAACCTAAACACAAAAGGAGGGGTCATCATTCTAAAACAACAGACGTCATGCTCAGTAGGAAAGGCAATGCCAGTAAGTTTTCTAAGTTTAAAATTGCTTCAGTTTTTCTAACTAAAGCCCCAAATGAACAGAAAATAAGTGACATCCTACAAAGCTATTAGAGCAAAATCAGAGTCAGATTACTTTCATGGATCAAAACTGTCCAATAAAAAAGACATTAAACAGAAGAAAACTCATCACCTATCAAAAAAGACACTTCCTGTAACAAAACCCTCAGATATGAAAGAAAAGTCTCCAAGGAGAAATTACAAACTCAAAACAGATAAACCAAAGGCAGTGGAGGAGGCAAGGAGAAAGCACTGGGGAAATTGGTGGATAAAGAGGAAGTCATTTTTAAAAAGAAGAACCAGGGTATGGTGGTGCATACACCTGTAATCCCAGCATTTGGGAGGCTGAGGCAGGAGGATTGCTGCAAATTTGAGGCCAGTCTGGGCTACATAGTGAGACCTTGTCTCAAAAAGCAACCCCCCAAAAAAGGTGAAGATGAAATTCAAAGTGCCTGATGGAGGACAGGTTCAACTCAAAATTTAGTAAGTGGGATTGAAAAGCCAACAGTGAAAGTGAAAACAAGCAAAATGATCAGAGAGAAAGTGACTAATGCTGAGATACTTCAGTGAGTGGAGGGCCTCATAAAAGACAACATTAATGGAACAGAGCTAGTAGGTCAATCTATAATTCTAGGAGAAATTCCTAGAATTTTTTTTAAGTGTGAGAGAAATTGCATCCAGATTGGCTAACTTCAAGACATGTCCACATAAAACCATTAAACATTAATGAGGAGAAAAAATATTTTCAGGGCCTCTATGCAAAAAAAGTCACCTAAAACAGAACTGCAGTCATGTAGTAATTTGCCAGCGTAAGGAACACAGTGGGAAAGAGGAAGCCAGTATCTGTTCTCTAGGCCTTTTAGAAATCACGGAACTGTTCTTTGGGCCAAGTACATGTGAATCTACAAAGAGGGTGATACTGTAGCCCTCAGAGGAATGGGTACTGTTCAAAAAGGAAAGCTACATGTTACCATGGCAAAACTGGAGGAGTCTAGTGCGCAGCATGCTGCTCACTGATGTAAGCAAGGACAAGATACTTGCCAAGAGAATTAGTGTGTATATTGAGCATGTTAAGCGCTTGAATGCATCAAGGAAAAAAGGGCTGGGAATGTAGCTCAGCAAGCAGGAGGCCCTGAGTTTTATTCCCAGTACAAAAACAAAGAAAAAGAAAGGTACAGTCCTCGGTTCAACTGAAGCACCAGCCTACCCCCGCCCAGAGAAACACAAGTGAGTACCAGTGGAACAGCCCGAGTTGCTGGAACTATTTCGTGTGAATTCTTGGCTTACGCGGGTAAAGTAGCTCTGCCATTCAACACATAATAAGCAGCTACGTGTTCTAGCCCCTACTTGTAAATAAAAAAGCGTTCTGCATTGTAAGGATGGTTTTGTTAATTGAATAGGTGTGTGGTGCCTTTACGTCTGAGAGACAAAACAGGGTCCTTCTTGCTGAAAGACGGGAGATACCGTGCAGGTATACAGCCACATTGCCAAATGTTTACACTGGCTTGAAGATGCTCTAAATCACCGTGAGGAAGAGATGTACCGAAATAAATGGCAGTCGTGTAGGGATCCGTTCGGTTCTTGCTGCACCCCAGGAAGGAGCAGCGGTGAGAAAGAGGAAAAATAGACGAGAGACAAAAAGCCAGGATCAGGTGGAAGTCCTCGCCCTCAGCGGAGAAGGGGGACTGCTCCAGAACATTTATACCCTCTGGAGGTTGCTTAATTCTGGCCTCACCCCCTAGCAATCAGTTAACAAGCTACACCGGCTTGTTTACATGCTTAAAGAAGCTCCCATGTCCTCGGGCTCCTGTGCTCTCAGGCTGGCTTCGTCTTGCACCTGTAACCACTTACCAGCTTTCACAGCTCCTGACAGTCATGTATGGCGTTTCAGTTCAATGAACTTCAAAGCACCCTTTAAAAAGAAAGACCCCTCTGTCTCCTTTTCCAAGCGCTGACAGACACCTCTTCTGGCTGCAACTTCCACTGCGATGTGTGGGGTGCACCCAAAGCTACAGGGCAGAACAATCACGTCAGCTGACTGGCGGTGAGTTGCTGGCATGGCTGTGGGGACAGGGTCCTGGGACACCGTGATAATTAAAGACCATTCCAGTCTTGAAGTGCTACAGTGAGCATGTCCTACCCATCTGCTCACATGGACACCCTGACTCCCCTGAGAAGGCTGGGGAACCAGTCTGCCAGACACGGGGACAGCAGGTCCTTTCCGGAGCCAGAAGCCCTCGGTGGAGTCCGCAGCAGGTCCGCCCTTCTCTAAGCTGTGCCTTAACTGGTGTAGACGGCAGTGACTGGTTCAGCCTCTTGGCCATCCAATCAGATTCAAATCCAGAGGGAGTGTCTGCCCCTAGACTGAGAGGCGCAGCATAGGTAACACATCCGACCGACCAAAAGGGACAGGAAACGGATACGATCTGGCCCGAAACCACCTGCCTTTCAGTCCCCGGAAGTCAAGCCTTGTCCTGTCCTGGAATGTAGGAAAAGACCTTAGAACTGTTTTACCCGCACCCTACAAGGCCTGCAGATCACTTGGGGATCTCGATACAAAGCCAGTTCCCCGAGCTTGGGAATCTCGATACAAAGCCAGTTCCCCGAGCTTGGGAGGGGCCGCTCTGCGGGGACCACACCTGAGTACCAAGCCCCTAGTCCTGGTCCCAGATTCAGGGAAGGTTGCAATCGCGCGCGGACCTTTAAGAACACACTCGCACCTGGACTCTTTCCCTTCGATTCTGAGCCCTTTGGTCAGGCGCGCAGCCGGGGCATTCAACGGTTCAAAAACTCCCCGGGCAACCTTCATGAGCCCAGAGTTTGAGAACCCCGGCCCTAGATGCCTCTTCTCAAACTTACCGCCCTCCCGGGGATCGCCTGGGCTGGGCCCCATCCCGAATCCGACCCCGCAGGCCTGGGCCGAAGCGCCCGGCTCGCATCCACACTGGTTCTGCATCCCGCACTCTGCGGGCTGCAGGGAGGCGAGGGCTCCGCATCCCTGGCTGAGGTCGCCCCTGCGGCTCCTCGGGGCGACCCGGCGCTGCAGCCTCCGCCAGGGTGGGTTCCCGCTACCTGGAGCTTCCTCGGCGGCGGGGTTGCTACGCAACTGGGCCCTGGAGCGGACAGCAGAGGCGGGGCCTCCGGCGGAGCCCGTGGATTGGTGCGCGGCGGCGGGTGGGCGGGACAACGACGGAGTAAAGGCGGTGCGCGCCAGGGTTTGTAGTGGCACGGTCCCCATCCTCTGCTACCTCCTGCTCAGGTCAGTGTGGGGTCCGGCGGGTCCTGTCGGGGAGCGCGGGCGGCGTCCGGGAGGCTCGGGCTCGGCTGGCGCCACCGCCGCGTCTCTCTTTGGGAACGCACCCCGCCGGGAAGGGAGCGCGGCGGGCTCGGCTGGCCCCGAACTATGTCCCGTCCTCTGGGGCACCGCGGGGAGGATGGCTGCCCAACCCCAGTCCACGGGGCCAGTCGAGGCCAGGGCCCGCGTGCGGCTGACCCGCGCAGCGTCGCCCGCGCGGCCCTCCGGCAGATCCCGAGCTCCTGGGCGCCCCGGCTTTCTGACCCCAGACTTTACCCGCTCAGAGGTGAAAAATAGTAAGGACAGTGGGGGAAGCGTAGCGGCCCATTGCCGCCCGCGTTGTGAAGAGGAGAAAACCCGAGGCGAAGAGGCGGGTGCGACCGACCCTCGCGCGGGCAGGCCCGGGCCCCCCGGACCCTTGCGGGGGTGCGGCCGCGACCCCAGTCTTCTCTCCTCAGTACCGGATGCTTTCTTTTGTGGTGGGAAAGTGAAGGTGGTGCAAAGAGGATCTGGGACCGCGGACCTGACCCCTGCCCCAGCGGGCTGGTCGGTCGCTCGATTCTGCAGAATGCGAAAGGTCCCAGCCTCAGGGTTAGCTGTGAGGGTTAAAGAAGCGTTCAGCGGTCGGTTGTCCCTGAGGCGCGATTTCTCCGTGGGCCATTGCTGTGCAGGGGACACACTTACTTAGTGAGGCAGAGGCTCTAAAGCCAGAGAGACCACTTGGCCAACGTGGCCCCGAAAGGTGACATCCTCCAGGAAAAAGGAGATCCAGGTGAGACGACTCGAAGGGACGGAGGGTGGGTGTGGTCATTAATACGGGCTGGAGAGGCACTGGGCACCCACCTGAACAAGGCCTTTCAGCGGACACAGAAGGGTGCCCACTGAGGGACCGGCAATGAGGGTACGCGCAGAACCGCTCCCAAGACAGCAAGGAAGGACGGGACAGCCAGGGCACTGCGGTGATCCGCAAGTTCTGGGGCCGGCGCCCGTCGCGGGTGGAGGGATTTCCAGTTACTGTGTGAATCCTTCTGGCCGGTTGAGTTCTGAGTCCCTGACCCGCTGATGCCCCAGCTGGTTTAGGGTCCTGCTGCGTTTCCTGCCAGTGAGCGCAGACTCTGGGGAGAAGAAGAAAACTGTATTATGACTCCCAGAGAGACTGGGCCGGGCAGTTGTTCCATTATTTTGAGGGCATCTCTGTGGACGTGGTTCTCTTTGATCTCCTGCAGTTAAACCGGGTGCTTGGGAGAGAAAGTGCGTGGCTCTTCGATCTTTAAGGAGGGGCTGAAGATCTTTGCTGGTCTCTCTCTGTAAGTTTGATTGCTAGCCTGGCAAAGCAAGTTCTGCTTTAGACCAGCTGTTCTCAAAGTGTGATGTGGGGAACGCTACGGGTCCCTGAAAGCTTTTGTCAAAACTATTTTAAGAGTAAGATATTTGCCTTCTTCCTCTCACAAAAGACTACGTGCACTTTTCCTCTGGTGGCTGATGACCTGTGTGTTCTTGTGCCCACAGTCTTCTAAGGTAGTGGGCTTGGGGTTGAAATCAGTTTTTAGTGCTTCTACCCTATATCCTTTGCTAGCTATCTTCTCCTAAACCCGCTCCTAATCGCTCTGACTTTTAATCCTGCGTTTTCCTGGGTCTCCATGGAAAAGCAACCCAAAGTAAGAGTGTTTTGTGGTCTTGATTTGAAACTTTTAAAAAATTTTAAGTGGCGTAAAATTATTCTTGAATTTAATAATTCTAGCACAAAAGGAAACTAATTCATACATTTTATACTTGGGGATAGGTTGTTGGCTAAATGGGGAATATTAGAAGAACCAAATTTTCACCTCACACCACCTGTGTCTAGCAATATAGAGCAAGATGAAATGAACGTCCTCACCATTGCCTGACTTATAGGGGGGAGACATTTACTCCAGAGAAATAAACAAAACTAAATAAAAAATGCAGAAAGTGTTCCCCGGCTCTGTTGCTGTTGTGATTTACCTTGTGTTTCTCCTGCCCCAGACTCATCTGGCAGCATCGCGGTGCCCGTAGCACCATTTTCAGTCCAGTTACTGGAGTTCTTTGAGGGAAAATAACGAACGGGTGAACTGCAGGCAGAATAAGCTCTTTAAAAAGCTCCAGTTTGTTGTTACAGCTTTTCAGACTGGGAATGAGTCAAGTATTGAAACACCAAAGAGGATAAGTTATCGAATTGCGCTGGCCGGAGAAACACACAATAAAGCCTTGTTTGCTGGGGGAAAGCGCTGGAAGAAGTCAGCCTTGCTACTGTCAAGTGGTACTGAAACGTGAGGAGGTTTAGGAAGCGGAGTCGGCAGAAGCGAGGGGTTTTTCCCTTACAAACGGAAGCACTGTTGTTGCTCTATGCTTTGTCTGTGCCCTTATGGTGTCTGTCTGGTTGTGGAAAGATTCTGAAAAATGAACAAAGCCAGCTTGTCACCTCAGCTACCATAGCTTGTGTCTCCTACTGTGATCTTGGCAGCTCCCCAAAACTCAGGGATTTCCTGGTGAGATCAGAGGTGACACTAGCAGCATGACCGTAGTGAAGTGTGTTAGCATTTACTTGGAAGACACGCATAACTTTCTGATCCAGTGTTTTCCAGCAGTCCAGTTGTGCAGTTTGAAAATCATGCGTGACTAAGCGATCCCTTGAAGCATTAGATAGACTAGGAGGTTTCAATGTAGTAAGGTACAGAAGGTTTACTGACACAGTTCCCGATACACGCTGCAGCCTCTAAGAAAGGTTGAAAACTAGTCAACCTTTGCGTTTTGCAGAAGCGTTACCTAAAAGACAGAAAATACCACTCTTTTCCCCACTACTTTACTGTGTGAGTTTTTGGATTTTCATACTTGAAAGCAACAGATGGAGTGGCCAAGCAGGTCTGAGAATCTGGCTGTCTTCTAAGACAGATACTAGAGTTTTGTTAAATATATGTATGGGAATATATTTATTGTCGGACGAATTAAAAATGTTTAACATTCATTGGTTTTGATCCTTCTCTCTCCTCTCCTCTCCTTTTGCCCTCCCTGTTCCTCGCTCCCCCCTCCTTTGCCTTCTCTTGTGCCTCCCCCCCTCCTTTCCGCCTCCCCTTCCTTCCCCTTCACTT
>PVLD010006416.1:0-30782 GCA_004027595.1 Dinomys branickii | reverse complement strand
GCTCGTTAACAATGGGGACACATCATGAGTGTGGTGGAGTAATTTGTGTCAACTTGAGTGGGAACACCCGGCTGAACCAAGTGTGGCCCACCTGAGGATTGCTGCCAACAGCATAAGCAGAAGGGGAGGATGAATGCTGCTGATTTCCCAGCAGAAGCTTCTTTGTGGCGGGTTTTCTTGACACAGACACACACAGCACCAGCTATTCTTGTGGAAGAAGGAGCTTGGGGCCTTGCTGTCACTGAGGATGGCTGTGGTACTTTCCGGGGGACCTCTGCTCCTTACTTTGAACATGGCCTCCTGGCTCTAGCGCAGACCCCTCAGCCTGCTGTTACAGACCCTTTATCCTGCCGGCCCAGATTTTCTAGCTTCCACCACTGTCCTTTGGGCCTTCTTGGTGCAAATCTTTGATACAGACTTGCATGAGACATTGTCATGGGCTCTAGGTCTCATATAGGACATTGCCTCGGGACCCAGGCCCTTTGCTGGATTCTTTGGGTCTCTATTGTGGACAGATCTCTTCTACTCTTCTACATTTGACTTTTTGGATGACTATTATAAGACACTCCCATAAATTTGTGTCCTGTATCAGATCTATTCCCTTGCACACTCTGACTACAAGGAAAACGTGGGTTCATTTCCTCCTGTGGAAAGGTGATAGGTGTAGTTTCAGATGGCACTGTCCCTGGGCCCCATTGTGCGTGCTATAGATTGCCATAGGTAGGGTGTCCCCATAATGGTCCAGCAAGGGGCCTTTCCTGGGAATAGACCCATCTGAGACATCCTCCTTCTAATGCAGGCCCAGCTGGGAAGCCCAAGGTCCGTGCAGGGCAGGAAGGGCAGCTTCCATGGCCTGTTTAGGATTAGCCAGGATGATAAGCCACAGGTGGTTTGTAGAGCTGAGGATCTCCCAGAACCTCCTGAGGCTCCACCTGCCTTACTTCTGTGTCCTCCAGAAAATATCTGTGGCCAAAGGTGGGAAAGCATGTTTTCAGAAACCAGGAGTTTTCATTTTTCTGTTACTGGGACCTAGCTATGAGTTGGGATTGCAGGAAAGCGTCTAGTACTCTGGTTTTAACCATTGTAAGTCTGGTCAGGATACTGAGTTAAGCTTGGGTTTTACTGGAAATGTGTTGAGCTGTGACTTGTTTGCTTTTCTCCTTCCGCATTGCAAAACAGAAGACAACAGAAGACATTGTCTCTTTGCGAGAGGTGGCACCAGAGCTGACCCTGAAGGTTCACAGAGCCTCACAGGGAGGAGATATCTGGGACACGAGTGTTGCGACCACAGGTCAAAGTGTAAGCTGCTGTAGCCTAGCTGGGGGAGATGGGCAGCTGAGGTCAGAACCTGTGAAGGGAGCGGCTGGCTCTGGTCACTCTGACAGCTTGCCTGAGTGTTGGGGACAGAATAGGGAAGGTAGGTGTCCCAGGCCATATGTGTCTGGGCCATCCTGACTGCAAGAGCAGCTCGAGTTTGAGCTATAAGAAAGAGGAGCTGCTCAGAGCAGACAGACATTTGTGGTCTTGGAAGGAGTGAGAAAGTTGCTTTTCTAAATGATCCTTTTGAAGGAGATGGCCTTAAAATAGAAGTTATTCACAGTTTGCTAAATGTTGCTGAGGATTTTTTTCTCTTAACCATCTGCTTTGCTAGTCCGCTCCATTCCAAGGATAACATCTGCATGTTCGCATGGATGTCCAGAGTACAGTCAGTAGCCTGAGACTTGTGTTGCCCTCACATGGCACATGGACAAGCTCAGAGTGGTTGTGGTGGACATCAAAGCCTTTACCTAGGACCCACATGCTGGTGTTCAGGTGCTTCTCTCTGTGTCACCCAGAAGCCGGATCCTGATACACTGAGGAACCGTATCCTCACTTTTTGGTCCTTGGTGCTTTGTGCCTGTGATCAGAGAATTCAGTCAAGAAACATAGGCTGTGCAGATATATAGGTAGAATTTATTGTAAAGTAGATGAACAAAAGTGTTCCTCTTCGAAGGCATCTGCCCTGTGTGTGGATTGGATATGTTTTCATGCACAGAGGTACACCTGGAGGTCAGAGAGGTAGGACAACAATGATGCTTGTCAACTTTTTACAGAGAGGTTACTTTGGAACTGCAAAATGTCTTCCTGTCCCTTTAGATGATCAGCGTCTCCCCAGGGGTGTTAATCACGTAAGGAATTTAAGAAAGAACATTTGAGGAAGACAAGTTCTTAATTTAAATCAGGTTCCAGCCCAAGACAAGAGGGTATCAGAAGAACAGCTCCTTTCCTGCTGTGGTTGGGCAGTAGGATATGGCAGTCAGGCGTGCAAATGCACTATGCCTTCTTCTGGAGTTCCACGGCCAGCAGGTGTCCAAAGGAAGTGCACGGTGTAAGATGTCATCGTGCTGTGTGTGGTTGCTTTGGGTCTTAGACCTAACAAATGATTACAAATGTGTTTACATTGAGGTCTATCTGTCTGTCTTCTTTGGGGTGTTTTTTAGAGGGGAGTGTTTGAGACAGAGTCTCACTATGTAGTGCAGGCTGGCCTTGAACTCGCTGTGTAGTCCCAGTTGGTCTCAGACTCTAGGCGATCCCCCTGCCTCAGCTTCCTAAATGCTGAGATTACAAGCATGGGCCACCATGTGCTTGTCCCTCAGGCCTGCTAATGTCCACCTACCTGCTAATGTTTGTCAGTCACCACCCCCCTCCACCCTGGTTGCATTAGATCCCTGTTGGTGTCAGCGTTGTGCAGGTCTCTTCCAAATCTCATTGGCCCTTCGTGTGCCTGGCTGCATGAGCAACATCTCATCCCTTTGTCACCAAGCCAGGCCACAGCAAGCACAGGACTGGCTTCCTGCCAGCCAGCTTGGCAGTACCCTTACAGGAATTCCCAAATCCCAAGCCAACTCTGCTCTTCCGCTGACAACTGTAGTGTTCATTTCAGCACAAGAGGTTGTTTCCAGAAGCTAAAGAGAAGATTACCTGGCTAACTCTGCTTTTTTTTTTCTTCAGGTATTTGTGAAGCAGATGCCAGTTGTCAGGATGCTGAGACCCGTGGTGGGTGGCACAGTGCGCATGGTGGCCTGCAGCAGCGGGACCTCTGTCCTGCTGGTTCGGTTTCGAAGCGCCTCCTCTCTGCAGAACGCAGCAGAGGCCCCTTTCCACTCTGCCTCCTTCTCAGAAGCTGGCTGTCCCAGGGTCCTGATTACAGGTTGGTTTCCTCCACTTTCCTTCCCATTTGTGGCTCGAGTACAGCTTTCTTTGTTATTTTTGAGTGACTGCCTTTGGTTTTGAAATGTGACATGCCACCAGAACATCCCCAGGCCACCTGTCCCTGCAGCAGGTAAGGGCAGCCAGAACAGGCTGGGCCGCATGGCTTTGATGACCGTGGTGGATGTGATTGAGGCCTTCGCCCTGATCCATGAGGCTTAACAAAGCTGCTGCCCTTTCTTTATTCACTCACAGAGGCCTCTCCCCACATCAGCTCTCTACAGAGCAGTGCAGAGGCCAAACCGGCCCTCTCCATTGTTGCTGACACTTAGCTTCCCTCACAAGATTTTTGCTGTTGTCTGGAAGGACCTGGGAAACCAGGGCCCAGACTGCTCATGTGAGGGCCAGCCAGGGAGCAGAGGCTCAGGAGAGGAGGGAAGGGTGCGGGAACCTGAACATTGATTCCAGACCCGCACGGGCCTTTCTGTTGCCGCACTCCTCAGCTGAGCCGGAGTCACTCGTCCCCAGACTGTTAGTGCAGTGTGTTGGGAATACACATGCTGAGTGAGCACCTGCCCAGCGAGTGCATCACTGTGGAGCTCATTGTCACCGCGTGGACTCCTAGTCCTGCCTTCTTTTGGACGATGGCCCAAGGTTCTGTCCCTGCAGGCTGCGCGATGTCACTTGCAGAACACTTCCTGCCAGCACCAGTTTCTGCTCATTGATGGACGTGTTTTATTTCCTCCTGCTCTGTCTGGCTTTCTTCTTTGGTTTAGCCTCCTGCCACCTCCATGGGGGTATCTCCAGGGTCCCTGGGGTGCAGTCCCATGGGGGCGGGTGCCTGTGGAAACCCTGCCACATGACAGTCACAGCCCTCCTCTCCCATGTGCTCCCCGCCCCTGGCTTTCCTGTTTCCATCTGGGGCATCTGTAGGCTCCACATTTGGAAGCTGCACCATCCCTCTTGCACTTGGTCAGTAATTCCTCACTCATGGAAGCCTCTGCCCTTTTTCTCAAATGACTTCCTTCCCTTTCTCCCCCTTTGCCCTCATATTCCAGCCTAGTGTGAATGGAGGTAGGATTCTGGGTGATCCCTTCGGGGTTCTGCTGCACTGTCCTTAGGATCCAGATCCAAGGAGGTTCCTGAAACTGAGATAAGGAACCTAACCCACCCACCCACCCGCAGAGCAGGTTTAGCAAGTTTGCAGGCTTTGCTGACACCATTGAGGAAAAAGAATTTTTAGGATGCGGTCAGTGAGAGGCTCACAAGGGAAAGGCTTTCAGAGGAAATTGAAAGGTGTGCGCTCAAAGGAGGAGAGGATGCTTATGCTTCTCTGGCGGGGGTGCAAACCCAGGAAAAGGTGACCTATTCCCCAGAAGGGTGATGGCCCGTTTTACAGGTATGGGTGTGCTTTTTTTTCTAAGATAAGTAGTTTAAACATTCTTTGGATCCTCTCACCCGTTCCTTTATCTTAGGGTCAGGGTCCTGCTCTTTGCTTTCTGTATCAGGCCAATTCGTGAACTTTCAGGGCTCCTGAGGAGTTTTGGGAGTGCTGGGTCTGGAGGGAAAGGAGCCTAAATTTAACCTAAGGAATCTGGAAACAGATCTCCCTGGGTGACTTGGGACCGGAAGTCGCAGGCTTCTCACAAGTTAGGATGTCCTTGTCTTCTTTCTGCTTATCTTGCATTTCTTCTCTTCTACCTCAAAATCATTTGCGTTTGGTACTGAACCGTCTGGCACCTGCAGCGAGGAGCTTCTGCAGCAGGCCGGTCACAAAGGCCGAGACTGAGTTCTGGACATGTGTTCAGTATTGTGTGACTTTTCTTGTATCCTTGCTTCCCCATGTCCTCTGCCCGGGTGCCTCATGCTGGAGGGTGTCTGTCTCTGAAATGTCATCCGTGTGGGTCTCTGTCCTAGCTGGGTGGGGGCATCCTGTACTCTCGGTGCAGTGCTGTTGGCTGAGAAGAGCCGAGATCGGCCCCAAACCCCCAGCCCAACCCGGGATCCTATCTAATCCCCTACCATGGGCAAAGAGCCCTATTATCATTACACTCTGTGAGTGATGGGACTCGCTGGATTTGGATTAAAGTTTCCGTTTTTGCTCTTCCTCCAGGCGGTCTTGGCCAGCTGGGAGTGGGCCTTGCTAGCCTTTTGAGGTAAGAGCTTGAAGACCTTGAAATTGAAAGTCTGGGTTCCCAAGTCTGTGCAGCTCCCTTTGGCAACACGTAGCCATCTTTCCCCCTCCTCTAGCCCCTTGTCACTGGAAAGAAATCACGGCTCAATGGTTGTTTAAAACACATTTTTTTTTATCTCCTAAAACCACTGCAGGCCCATAGCTCAGTCCCTCTGCCCGGGCCCAGTATGCTCTCTCCTTGCGAACGCAGGTGAAGTGAGGCTCTGGCCCTGGTGGCCACTGGACTTGTAGTTGTGTGGGGGATTGCAGTGAGGAGGGTGACTTAGTGAGGAGGGAGAAGTAAAAACCCTCACAGTACTGGGAGCACCTGGTGACAGACAGAGTAGAGATAGAAGAGGAGGCTGTAGGGAGGGGCCTGAGCACCAGGGGAGGAATGGAGGGGGCAGGTATGGGCTGAGCAGGAAAGAGGGCTTACAGGCTGACTGAAAGTCACAGTTCCTGTTTAACAGGATCGCTTCTCTAGGGCCTGTTCCATCCTCAGCGTCACCAACTTGCACGCTCTGGCTTTCCCTTTAGGAAACGATTCGGGAGGGACAACGTGATTTTGTCGGACATAAAGAACCCCCCCAGTCATGTCTTCTATAGTGGTAAGCGGCCATGCACCTGGACACTGTTTAGTCTTAATTCTCAAAGTTAAAGAAGCAGCCTGTGCCGATGACGGTGTGTGCGGCAGCCCGTAACCAGGCTTGAGAAACAAAGAAGTTACTGATTTCATAGAATCATCTTCTGATTTTAATGCTGCTGCTGTTCAGGTGATAGAAAAACAAGAGAGCTCTTTGGAACTTGAAGATAAGTTTGGAAAAATATATTCAGTATTATTTGGAATGATATCTTTATGATAAAATCTTTGGTTCCTGCCTTTGGAGTTTTTAGTTAACTTATGGCTTAGAACACAAGAATCAAGCTCTGTGATGAGAAAGAGGAATTTTTAAAACTTGGAGAAATGAATCATGGCGTTACATGTAAAATGAATTGCTTGTAAGGTACTGTGCGCGCGTACACACACACACACACACACACACACACACACACACAAACACACAATCTCAGATTCCCTGAGGGAAGCTTTTTACTGCCTCAAAAGCATCTTTAAGTCAAGCGTGCAGGCACATATCTGTAGTCCTAGTACTCTGGGAAGCTGAGGCAGGAAGATCACAACTTTGAGCCCAACCTGGGCAATTAGCAACTTCTCAAACCCTGTCTCAAAATAATAAATTTAAAAAATAGGCTATTGATGTAGCTCAGTAGGAATGCCCTGGCTTCAGCCCCAGCACTGAAAAAGTGTTATAGTGTCTCTTGGTTCTTCCGGTTTGGGGCCAGCCTTTTGCTGCTTACCCTGAGGAGTGTAAGAGTTTGCCAACTGTGGGGACACTGGCATTGAACACAGCTGGCTGTATCTCTAATTCAGCGTGGGGAACTCACGACCTGGGGTCCTTATGCACCAAAGTGGGTTTTGACAAAACTCCACCTCTCTATTCTAAAATATACACCTTTGCAGCCGCAAGATACCTGCACCCGCAGTTTGCTCCTGCTCAGGTGCTTCTCTGAGCCTCATTTCCTCATCCGTGAAATGGATGCTGCCTGGGCACTGTCCCTGCCCTGGGTGTGTCCTGCAAGTCAGCAGCTGTCCTTGCCTGGGAGGTGGCTGTGGCCTGTGACAGCATCATAAAATGCCACAAGTGAAGTGGCAGAACGACCGCTGAGCTCTGCAAGTACCAGCCCGTTGGTTTCTGCAGTGCCCCCGTCTTCCTCACAGGCCCATTTGTGTACGCCAACATCCTAGACGCCCAGAACCTGCGCGAAGTCGTGGTGAACAACCGCATCACCTGGGTGCTGCACTACAGCGCTGTGCTCAGCGCCGTGGGCGAGGCAAACGTGCCCCTGGCCAGAGCCGTGAACATTACCGGTGAGGGCAGTGCCCAGCTCTAGCCCAAGGGGCTCGCCGTCCCCTCCTGTTTGGTGGGAAGAGATTCTTCCCAGGGTGTGAGAATGTCTGTTCCTTTCAGGACTGCACAACATTCTGGATATTGCTGCAGAGTACAATCTGCGACTGTTTATTCCCAGCACGATTGGAGCTTTTGGACCTACCTCCCCCCGGAACCGAACCCCTGATCTCAGCATCCAGAGACCCAGGACCATCTATGGGGTGTCCAAAGTCCATGCGGAGCTCATGGGGGAAGTAAGTGCCCCTCCCAAGGTTACCAAATGTACAGATGCAGAATGACTCCCAGGGCCCTTTCTCGTGCCTTTTCTGGGTCTGCTGCTCCTCCAGCCGAGCCTCTGGCAGCGCTTCCTTACCTAGCTGTGCTTGCTGAATGGCAGGTCGCAGGGGCCTGGGTCGCTGCGCGTCCCCTTTGAGCAGCTCCGTTCTTTCAGGCTCCTGGTCCTTCCAGTTACCTATTTGTCACTCGTGGTAACTGTCTTGGTTACTTTTCTCTCTTTGCTGAGGCAAAATACCTGACACACAAAATTAAAGGAGGAAAGGCTTATTTAGCTTACAGTTTGTGGAGGTTTTAGTCCATACCTGGCTGGCTCGAAGGCAGAGTGGCACACAGCAGAGGGCAACCGCTCCTGGCAGCAGAAGATCGTAAAAGCAACAAGAGCAAAAGGGAGGAGTGGCGGCAAACAGCCTCCTTCTTTCCCTTACATTATATGCAAACTGCCCGCCCTGGGGCAGGTGTAGCATTCGCACCCATAATCCCAGCATTGGACTATGGGTCAATCAAAAATCTAGAAATGCACACCCATGACTGCATGAGGCTTTGGGAGAACATCCAGATACAACCCATAACAATAACTTTACAACTTTCTGTGGAAAACGTCGAGCATTTTTTAGGTTGGTTTTGCCTTGTTTTACTACCCTCTTGTCTCCCTACTGAATTCTCCAGTGTTTCTAGTTGGTGACCTGTTGCAGTCATTGTTTCTGATCTCTGCCTTCCCCACCCCTCTGTGGTGCTGCAGGGCAGGAACCTGCAGTGCAGAGTGCAAGACAGGGAGAAAGGTGCAGATTCCTGCTGAGGCATGCTGAGGGCAGATTTTATTATTCATGGTGACAGAAAATCATCAAGATGACAATTCTTTGAAAAGAAAGACTTGAGTGTTTATTGAAGATTGGTGGGAAGACTGAAATTTCATTTTTTTTAGGAGGACTTTGATGTAACTGCATCAGAAGATAGTTCAGAAGTGTGGTGGGGCACACCTTTAGTCCCTAAACTCTGGGAGGCTGAGGCAGGAGGACTGCAAGTTGGAGCCCAGCCTGGGCAACTTTGTAACTTAGTGAGACTCTGTTGCAGAAAACGAAAACAAGACTGAGGGTATAGCTCAGGGCAAAGGTCCTGGGCTCAACCCCTAGTATTCCACTGAAGCGGGGGTGGGAGGGAGTAATTCAGAAGAAAAGTGTTATCTCTTTGCTTTGTTCCACCAGAATTAAAAGATAATTTTTTCTTTGAGTAAGTTTCTTGTTTTCCTAGTATTACAATTACCGGTACGGACTAGATTTCCGGTGCCTGAGGTACCCTGGAGTCATTTCAGCCAACTCCCAGCCCGGAGGAGGAACAACAGGTAAGCCTTGTCTCTGAGCTCCTGCGGCCGTGACCTGGCTCTCACTGTCCCAAGAGGCTGCTTCGGGTGGATGAATCTGCTGTCTTTCCCCAGTGCTCTCTCCCAGCGTGGATCTAGATGCAGCTGGCACCCCGTCGACTTGCCCTGGTTCAGGGGTGCGTGCTGGTGTTGTCCATCGGCCACCACTGTACTGGAGTCAAACCTGTAATACTCAGAACAAGTGTGTTATAAAACACAGGGAGACCCCCAAGCGTAACCTGTATCTTTGAGAACAGCCTTTGCATCTTAACGCAGAAAGAAAGCTCAGTTAAAGGGAAATGCGCTTCCTGTTTGAGAGTAGCTTAAGCTGGATGCCTTACGTTCCGCAGCTTCCACTCTGCATTCTTCCCCTTGTGGGGTCCTGAGATGCACTAGAAAAGACACTTGGCAGAGTCTGAGGGTTTTAAAGAGTCTTTGGTTTTGGTCACTTTGTGAAAGCTTCTGCCTTCTTACAGAGCTTCCCCAAGTGTGGGTATCCTTACCTCTCTTTTGTGGATCAAGGAGGTAACAGCCACTTTCATATCAGGACAGGGACATTATTGATCATTTCTCCCTCCTCCCTTTACAAGAGCACTGTGGGGTCTCCAGGGCTGTGGGCCAGGGACAGCTGAGCAGCAGAAGCAGCAGGAGAAGGCGCCGGCCATGTCCCTCCAACCCCGAGACACTGAGACTCAAAACACAGGCAGCTGATCTCAGCACATTTTCTTTTCCCCATAAAATATCATACATGTTAACATAGGCTTTTTGTCATTTTTGAGTGTAGTAATACTTCTTTAGAGTCTTGGTTAGCTGTGTAAGACAGCGTGGATCCAACAGGCAGCAGTCGTGTGTCTGGATGAAGACATTAGAGGGCTGCTCGCCCCCCTTCCTGGTGCGCCTTCGTCCTGTTGCAAGGAAACCAGTCAGGATTCTTTTTCAGACTATGCTGTCCAGATTTTCCATGATGCCATGAAGAGTGGCCAGTTCGAGTGCAACCTGAGGCCCAGCACCAGGCTCCCGATGATGTACATGGACGACTGTCTCCGGGCCACCCTGGAGTTCATGGAGGCCCCGGCCGAGTGCTTCTCCATGAGGACCTACAACATCACTGCCATGAGCTTCACCCCCGAGGAGCTGGCCCAGGAGATCGCCAAGCACGTGCCCGAGTTCCACATCACGTACCGTGTGGACCCTGCCCGGCAGGCCATAGGTGGGTGTCCCATGGCTGGGTTCCCTCAAGCCCAAACCGAGCTTCCCTCGGCTTCCCTGCCAGCTTCCGCCCCAGGACACACAGCAGGAGGTTAGTGTGCACACAGCTTTCTCTGGGCCAACATCATTGGAATTCACTGTCACTGAGCTGGTCAGCAGATGCTGGGCTTGGGGAAACAATATCAAGTAGGTGAAATGGTTTCATTCCAAATAAGCAGATCAGGGTGTTGCATCATTTAGCAGTTTAAATGTAAAGCAAAGAAAAAATCCAGCCCTGGGTTTTCCTGTACTGTAAATGCTGCTTTGTGCCCTTCTGAGCAGAAGATTCCTACTTTCAGAACTGTCTGAGGTTCGCACTGTGAAAGTCATAGCCACTGACAGCACTTGTGATCTAATCTGGTCCCGTGAGGAGGCGACTACATGGACATGGTCATTTGGGCCCTAAGGAGCTGCCCATGTACCATCTTGTATGCACCATCAGCAGACATACAAAATGCCCTGGCCCTTTTGTAGCTCCAGAACGTGCAGAACCAAGTCACCTTTGTTTCTTCCCAGCTGACAGCTGGCCCATGAGCTTGGACGACAGCCCGGCCCGCAGGGACTGGGGGTGGAAGCACAACTTTGATCTTCCGGAGTTGGTGACTACGATGCTAAATTTGCATGGTTGCGACATCAGAGTTGCCCAAGCCAACTGAAGACATCAGAGGAGCAGTTCCCGGGTCCTGTACGGCCACAAGGGACAACGGTCAGGAGCCCAGGGAGCTGTGTTCTTTGTAATGGGAGGACAGATCAGGACGGGTGGAAGATGGTGTTAGTTTGAGGGTTAGGAGGGAAGACTTCATGCATAGTCTTTGATGTGTGCCTAAAACACTCATGCCATGGAGGGAAGACCTAGAGCATAGTCATGATGAATGACCATTTCTTGCAAGGTGAAAGTATGTGACAGTTGTACTTAATTTAAATATCCCCTGGAGGATCCGTTATTCTCTTGACCAAAGACCAATGGTTACATTTTAAAGGCTCTGAAGAATATACACAGTACTCTTTCCTGTCCCAGTAGAACATAAAACATGTTTGAACACGTTAATCCTATAGTCAGCATGTTCAAAAGATTTTAATACTGCTTCAAAAATTATCACCTTGGGCTGGGGATGTAGTTCAGTGGCACAAGCACCTGCCTAATAAGTGCGAGATCCTAAGTTCGAGTCCCAGTACCAAAAAAAAAAATTATCACCTCTCTTGTATGTTCCTGTTGTTTTTGTTTGTTGAGACGTTCTCCTTATGTAGATCAGATTTGAACTCATGATGTAGCCCACACTGGCCTCGAACGCATAGCGATCACCTGCCTCAGCCTTGTGAGAGCTGGGGTTACAGTCACGCAGCACCACCCAGCTCTCTGTGATACGTCTGGGAAATGGAGGCTTGCAAAGATGGTGTAGCAGTGATGTAGCTTGTCTTCCTGGGATTCCCTTCCTATCGGGGCACTAAGTCATGTCCACCAGGACCGTGATGCCCTGACCTGCGATGTCAGAACCCCACGGAGCTTGTTTTACATGTGGGGGGTCTGAGCTACACTCCTCAGCCGGATTCAGAAGGTCTAGACCAGTTCTGAACACTGCTTTCTTTCTGCAGCCGTGCTCAGTTCTCAGACCCAGCTCACCCCAGAGGAGCTGCTCCAAACCTTCCCACCCGACTACTGTGCAGACAATCAGGTCACCGCTCAGCTACCTCCTGAAGCCACCAGCCAGGGGAGCCCCCGCCCCACAGGGCAGCGTGGCTCCCTATGAGAATGGCCATGGGTTAAAAGGCATTTGTACTGTATGCCAATGACAGTAAATAAATTGTTATGCATTTGGAACTTGGAATACAGTGTGAGTATTTTGGAGGCATAACTGGGTTTAAAATCTGTTTTGATTAACTGGAGAACTTTAGGTCACTGCATTAGTTGGCCACCCTTAATCTCAGTCTCCCTCAAAGAAAGTCTCAGTCTCAGCATCCCAGGGCTGCTGCTCCAGTGGGTAGCACCAAACCTTTCCAAACTCCTCCATGAACCAGTTACAGAGCTCCAGAACCACGTGGTTAGGTAGCCCCAGCAATGACCCCACTCTCAATATCAAAATCTGTCTTAGTTACTTTCCTTGTTGCTGAGACACCCACAACTGTAAGAAAGAAGGGGTTATTTTGGCTCATGATTTGTAGAGGTTTCAGTCCGTGGTTGCTGGCTCCAAGGCAGGGCAGAGGCGGCATGGCAGCCAGAAGCAGGGAGACAGATCAAGGGAGGACTCTTAATTAGCTGGTGAGTATCATAGCCCCATGACCCACTCCCCAAAACCCCTCTAAGGGGCGCATGAACCTTCGGAGGAACATCTAGATATAAGCCGTAACAGTAGGCTTTGGGATTAAAACACACACAGACACATGGGCAGTGCTTGCCTCTGCTCCGGTGTTTTCATCCTGAGCAAGTGCACAGTCTCCAGTGTGGGTATTCTGCTGAAGTACTTCTGTGTGGGATTGCTGCTAGGAGGCTCGGGGCTGCCACAAGGTCTGCTCTATAAAATAACGAACAGGCGGGTGTTCCCACATTCCTTGGCCACCACTGTGGTAGTGGTGGTGCTCAACTGTTTCTTTTGTGGTACTGGGGTTGAACCAATAGCCTTTGTACTGAGATGAATCTAAGCCCTTTTTACATTGAGATAAGGACCTGTAAAGTCACTAAATTGCCCAGGTTGAGCTGGGCGTGGTGGGACAGATCTGTAATCCTAGCACTTGGGAGGCTGAGGCAGGAGGATCGTTTTGAGTTTGACGCCAACCTGGACTACAGAGGGAGCTCAAGTCCAGCTGGAACTGCATAGCGAGACCCTGTCTCAAAAAGAAAAAACAAAAGGAATCGCCCAGGTTGCATCAGGGTGCTGGATTACAGGTTTGGGCCATCATGCCTGGGATTTTTTTTTTTTTTTTTTTTTTTTTACTTTCCTTCACCTCCTCTTCCTCTCCACCTCCCTCCTCCTCTTCCTGAAAGGTAGGGTCTGGCCATGTTGCCCAGGCTGACCTTGAACTCCTGTCTCAGGCTCCAAGGAGCTAGGATGAAAGGCATGTGCCACTACACCCAGCTACTAATAGTATTTTGCAGTTTGATGTGAGGCCAGATCACTAATTTGCTACTGTGTATTATGTTGAGGGTTTGAATGTTTTTAAAAACTCTTTCATAACTTTTTATTGAGTCTCAGCACTCTGGGAGGCGGAAGCAGAAGGATGGAAGTTCAAGCCCAGCCTGAGCAACTTAGTGACACCTGTCTCAAAATAGAAATTGTAAAACAGGCTGCCGGTGTAGGTCAGTCCTCAGGACCACTCCCTGAGAAAGTTTATATTAAGAATTGAAACAATTTATAAGACACAAAATACAAATCATCTCCCTAACTCCAGTCAACCAGTAGAGTTAGCAATATAATGTACTTCCTGACTCTCTCCTCCTATACTTGTACAACCTAGGATAAAAGGTCAAACCTTTTTTTTCTTTTTCACTATGAAGGTGGGGCTAAGGCAACACTGCCTAGTTTTGGAAGAGACATGCTTATTTGCAAATTAATATAGTAGTCGTTTTAAAGTATTCTTTAGTCTTCCCAACTGTGGTAAAAGTAATTTAAGCAGGGTGTGGTAGCACACACTTGTAATCCCAGCACTTGGGTGGCTGAGGCTGGAGGATTGTGAGTTCTAACTAGCCTAGGCTACAAAGTGAGCTCAAGGCCAGCCTGAACTGCATAGCAAGACCCTGTCTCAAAAAAACAAATAACAAATGTAGTTTTAGTATTTGCTACTTAAACTAGCTGCATCACCCCATAAATGGAATATTGTAATTAGTCATTTCAGAAACATACAATTAATGGATCATAGGGCATAAACACTTATTTATATAGTCAAATTCCTATTCAGAAAGACATTAACTTATGATGACATTCTCTTCTATTATCACCACTTTCCAGTATATATTTACTACAGTATTGTTACAATTTGATTTGTTTTTTTAAAAAGTTTTAGAAATATAAACTTCACCCATGAGAAAGTAATCCTGCTTTCATATCACATTAAGATGAATCAGTCATTTTTGAAAATAGAATTGTCTCATATCAGTCTTTACAGCCTTTGAACCCTGGATGCCTGACTATAAGGTGGCTAAATGAGACAGACAACCCTTTGCCTTCCAGTGTGAAAGTCTCCAAAAAAAAGTCACCCAATTTAAATGTAGAACTTTTAGTACAGATTTTTTTAGTAGTTAGGTGAATCCTCTACAAGGTGTGAGGCCAAAAGAAACCTCTTTTAATTTATGAGCGTCAGGTCTTTTGTCCCAGCAACAAGAAAGTAACTAAGGGATTTTGGTATCAGGAGTGAGGTTGTTGCTGTGACTACCTGAACATGTAGTTCAGAAGCCTTTGAAACTCGCTTGTAGGAGGAGTTTGGATAGTGTGAGAAAGCCAGCTGAAGAAGCAGCCCTACAATGTTGTGAGCCAAACTTGATGAGATTCTTTCAGGCTTCAAGACCAGAATGCTGGTAGAAATGCAGATAGAAAAGACCAGGGTCAGGAGGTGTCAGTTGGGAAGGACTCCATTGGTAGTTGGATTCCAGAACACATGTGTTATGCTCTGGAAAAAAAAAAATTGTCCATGTTTTGCTTATGTCCTGAAACTGCAAGAGGCTGAGATTAAGGGTGGTGAACTAAATCAATTTGATGGAGAAGATTTCAAGGCTGCTGATCATTCAGGTAGAGGCAGGGCTTCTTTGGGGGCTTTTAGGGTCAGAAGCAAACAGCCCAGCTAAATGAGTTAAAAACATCTGAGTTTGGTTGGAAAGAAAGCTCCAATAAATTTTGGGCCAGTAAAGTTGCAACAAAGGAGAACTTGGTTGCTAAAAATATTAGCACTAAAATGAAGCCAAATACTTTGGATCTGGATATACAAAGTATGCTTTGAGGACATGGAAGGAATCAGAAAGACCCCATCCTTCACAGACTGTAGGGTAGAAAAGTAAAAGATTTTGCTTTGGGAAGAGAGTCCCAGGGTACCATGCTCTATAACAGGGGCAGCCTAGAAATTGAGAAGTGATCCCCTAGGATTCAGTTTACCATGCTCAGCCATCCGGGTACTCAGAGGCCTCTGCAACTACCCGCAAGATACAAAAGGGTTCAGGTATGCTCAAGCTGTTGGCAGACCTTGATTTCATCCATGTGGTGCTGATTTTACAGGCATGCACAATGCAAGAGTTGGGTCGGGGAGGCTTCCACCTGGAGTTCAGAAGAAGGCCTGGGAGGCCAGGCAGCATATGCCTGAAAGGACAGTATGTGAAGATGTATGAAGCTGAAAGTGCAGTGGGGACCCTAGAGGGTTGGAGAAGCCAGGAGTGAGGATCATCTGAAGAAAGCTGCAAGGAGTGAGCAAAGGTAGCCCAAGAGAGAAACCACTAGGGCTACAACCACGGGCAGTGCTGTAGGGACAGGGCTGTCCAAGCTGTTTGGAGCTTACATCTCCCCTGGGTACTGGACATAGAATTTCAGGTTGAATGCTTACCCTGCTGGATTTTGGTCTAGCTTTGATTTCTTTATTACTTTTGGAATGGGAATGTTTACCTGATAGCTTTGTATGTTGGAGATGTTTATCTTTCTTTTAATTTTTACAGAGCTCATGGCTAAGAGTTTGCCTTAAACCTGAGGGGAGACTTTGGACTTGGGCTGTTCAGCAGTGCTGAAACTGTTAGGATTTGGCAACTCAGAGACGGACTGAATGATTTTGCATAAAGGGATGCATGTGAGCATTTGGGGGCTGGGGTGGAATGTTATGATTTATACCTAGATGCACCCCCAAGCCCTCATGTGCTTACAGAAGGTGATCTGCTTCCCATTTTCCCTTCAATAAACCAGCATCAAAATGTCTTAACTTCAAGATATTTTCCTTAAAATTATTCATCACATCCAAATTAAAGCAAGAATTGCTTGCTTGTCTGGCTGAGGAATACATAATAGCTAAAATACGGATTTCCATTCTCTGAAATAGGTAGAACTTTATGTTGGAGCAGTTTGAAAGTTCTTTTTCTTGTTAAATCATATTGTTGCTTTTGGAGGAAAAGCTCAAACATTTACTAAACACCTGCCATATGCTTTGAAACTAATTTTGCAATGTTTACTAACTTCTGGAAATGAACTTCTGTGCTGACATATTTATTCAGCTTGGAACAGATGGGTGTCTGAGGGGAAAAATGGAGAATTTTAAAGAATCTTTCAGCTTTATTAAAGATTTAAAAGCTATCCCTGTTAATACTGAATTTTGACCATGTCATAGTTCACATATGGAAACCATTTGCAACATTTCTGTTCAAGACAGAAAATTCACACTTCCCTGGAAAGAACTTTTTATGCTATAAACATTGTTCTTTATTTTATATTTTAATACTTTAATCAATGCATCTGCTTTTTTATAACTTTTCTCAGAAAATTTTGAGAAAATGCAATGACTTCATAATTTAAAAACCTATCACATATACCTCTCCCATCCCCAACAGAAAAATTTTAAATCCTGTCTTTTAAAATTTTTCCCATTTTTTTAGTTTAAAGATGCGTGTATATTTAAAATCTCATTTCCTTTTCTTCACTGTGAGCCATGTATATTTCTTTCTCCAGAGAGGGTAATGCATATGTAATCTTAGGAAATCCAATATTGTGGAGCATTTTTATTAATTTTTAACATAGTCTACAAATCTTAGATATAGACTGATGCATTTTAAAGATACTTGAATCTACGTAACCACTGCCTAGATCAATAAAGAGTTTCAGTTGTATTTTTTCTAGAAAGAGGGTTGCCCTTTCCAAACTCCTCCTTAGAAACTATTTCTTCTTGAGAGTTTATTCATAGATTGATTTGTGGATTGTCTATAAAATGTGACATTTGTGAATCATGACAACTCTCTTTCCAATCTTTATACCTTTTGTTTCTTTATCTTGAATTTTAGAATCAGATAGGACCTGGGCCGTGAGGTTGGGTGGAAGTGATACACGTGAGCCCTTGGCTGGCTTCCTGTGGAGGAAGGTTTTCAGCGTGTCACCATTCAGGATCATGTGAGCTGTAGGCCTTTCATCGCTGTCCTGTACTAAATGAAGGAGGTCCCTTCTACTTTTGGTTTGCCGTAAAAGTCAATTTGCTCTGCGTTAATAGACAGATTTAATATAATTCCTGTAAAATCCTAGCAAAATATTTTATAGGTAAACATAAGATTATTCTAAAATTATATAGAAAGGTACAAAAACTAGAATAGCCAGAACAGTTTTGAAAAAGAAGAAAATGAGAGGGATCAGTCTACCTGATTCCAAGGCTTCCTGTACAGCTACTGCGTGATCAGAATTGTTTGGTACAGGCACAAAGACAGACTCTCAGATCAGTGAACAGAATGGCGACCTCAGAAACAGACTGTCACTTCTATTCCCAAACCTTTTTACTTTTTCAGTACTGGGGATCAAACCCCGGGCCTTCCACATGTTAGGCAAATGCTCTACCAGTGAGCTGCACCCTCAACATCCAAGTCGTTTTTGATAAAGGTGCAAAAGCAATTCAATGCAGAAAAGATAGCTTGTTCAGCAAATGCTGCCAGGAACAAGTTGATATCCACAGATCAACATGTGAACCTTGGACTAAGTCTCATACTTTATACAAAAATTAGCTCATAAGGTATCATGAGTAGAAAACATAAATCCATAAAACCTTTAAAAAACAATAGGAGAAAATCTTTAAAACCTAGGGTTCAGCAGAGTTCTTAGATTTGATGCCAAATGTATAATCTCTGAAAAAAACAAAACCCAATCAATAAGTTGGACTTCATCCAAATTAAAAAATTGTACTTTGCAAAGGACTAAAAGACAGCTCTCGGCCTGGAAGAAAGTATTTGCAAATCCCACACCTGACAAAGAATTAGTATGCATGACGGAAATCTCAAAAGTCAACGGCACAAAAACAACTCATTTAGGAAGTGGACCAAAGGTTGCAAAGGCATTTCACCACTTCTCTCTGTGAGATAGAAGTTTGGCTCAGGTTGAATGCTAATTTGGTGCTTGCAGCTATGCAAAATGACAGAAGCCCAAGCGTGCTTGCGGTTTTGCTTTTTTAGGGAAGACTACTTCCCCCTGCAGCAGAGATTCCTGAGCTTTTTGAAGGGATCTTCAGACCGCAAAGCGGGAGGCCCCGTTTTAGGAGCACACGTCCCATTCTTCCCAGGAACACAAGCTCCTGCTCACTTGCTGGCCTGCCTCCCAGTGAGGCCGGCCCCAGGCCAGGCACCCAGCCCCACTGCGGACACCTGTGCTTGCCGCAACCGTGCCAGGAGAGCCGCCTGCGGCCGAAACCTGCCTTCAGGGGCCCGGGATCTGACTTTTTGGGCTGCACTGAGTGAGGAGGGATTATCTTGGTCTGTGTATAAAATATATAATATGGTTAATATAGATAAGTAAAACAAAAAACTTCATCTTTTAGTCTCTTTTTACTTTTTCTCAAAATGTAAAATCTAAAAAATAACATAAATGTAGTTTTTCAACTTTACAGTAGATCCATGTTAGTATAGTTTCTCTCAAGTGAAATATTATCAAATAGGATTTTCACATTTAAAACTAGGGAGACTTAAGTGTGGTGCTGCACACCTGTAATCCCAGCACCTGGGAGGCTGAGGCAGGAGGAGCTCAAGTTCAATTACAGTCTGGGTTACATAGCCAATTCAAAGCCAGCCTGGACCAAATGGTCAGGACCTGTCTCACAGATACCCCCGGCCCAAAAGACAACAACAGGGGAAGGGGGACAGAATGAACTTGTTAAATTATCTTGTGAAATAACACAAACCCAGATTTAACAATTAAACAAGAAGCTTACATGTCAGCTTAATGACAGTAGAAGCCAAAAGCCTATCTTCGCAGGTGCACACAGTGAGGAAATGCGAGGCTGCGCTCGTGGGGATCTGCTGTGCTTTACACTTCAGATCACATGGACACAGGCAATGTCACGTGCACCTGGGCTCCATGCCCCAACCCGAGCAGCTGCCCCGTCCCCTGCACAGCCTTCTGCTGTTATCTCGCAGTCCTCTTGAGCACCATGCAATCAGCTCTGGAAGAATATCGCTACAAGTGCTGTAGAAATACTAGCAGTGTACCGTATCACGGGCTGTATCGCCAGCTGTCCAGGGCAGCCTGTGACCATGCATTGAACCTGTGTGCTTTGGGGATTGTGGTGAGAAACGAGGAGGTATTTGTGAAAGCTCGTGCACATGGCCTAGCACAGGACAAGGTGCATGCGTGTGCAAATGTGAGTGTGCGTGAAGTCTGAATGAAGTCAGCCTCCCCAGGGAATCCTGTGTGGTGGTGAACGACTGTAATCTGGACTTCTGGGAGGCTGAGGCAGGAGGATTGCAAGTTCAAGTGAAACCTGGGCACTTCAGCGATTTAGCAAGACCATCTAAAAAAGGGTAGGGATATAGCTCAGTGTGAAGGCCCTGAGTTCGATCCCCAGTGTGAAGGCCCTTAGTGTGAAGGCCCTGAGTTTGATCTTCAGTATGAAGGCCCTCAGTGTGAAGGCCCTGAGTTCGATCCCCAGTACTGCAAGAAGAAAACAAAAAAACCAAAGAAGTTCCATTCCCTTTCCCTCTCAAGGAGCCTGAGACAGCTGTGGAAGGGACACCCTCAGAGCCAGGAGGGCCACACCTGCCCAGGATGCCTCCGAGGTTGGCGCATTTGTCCTGTTCCAGCTCCACAGAGGCTGCCAGCTCTCACCCGTGTGACCATGCGTCCCCCGGTGGAAATAAGCCAGCGCAGTGCCGAGCTCACTGCGGGCTCCGACGCTGGGCGACGTGCAGTACTCTGTGCCACTCCTGGGGAACTGCAGCCTTGTCCTTTACTGCAGCAAGCAAGAAGCCAGGGTCCCTCTGGTAAACCTCTCCCACTTCTGATGGCAGCCCGCCGGGGCTGGGGGCGTGTGGGCGAGGTGTCAGGCCCAGGGCCGATGGAGGTGGCGCAGGGGATGGAGGGCTGGGAGAGGGCATGCTGGAACCAGAAGAGGGCAGTCAGGAAGAGGAGAGCGTGCTCGGGGGAGCCACCAGCCCTGCCCCCAGGATCAGGCCGAGAGTCCTACTCTGCTGTCAAGGAGAGCAGGGGGAAGAGGAGTTGTCCCAGCCAGCACTCCGTCCTGCAGGAAAGAGTGGAGAGTGGCTCTGAGAGGGCCAGTGACCTCGCTCTGGTCAGCACTAGGAGGAGCGGGGTCCCACGGGGGAGAACCACAGGAGGCTGGGAAGCTGCCAGCCTCAGAGCCCTGGCCTTAATCCCCAACAACCCCCGCTTTCTGACATCCTTCAGAGCCCCCAGGGCATGGATGGAGCTACAGGCAAGGCTGTGTCCAGGTGGCTTACCCAGCCTCTGGTCCTGCCTGGGATCCCCCAGAGGACCTGAAAGTCACATTATAGGCTCTGTTTTTCAAGAGAGGGTGCTGGCTTTGATCAATCACAGTCTCAAGGGGGTCCCTACACCCTAAGAGACAAGCCACAGTCTTAGGGGATCTATGCAGCTGGCCCAAGTTGGGGTATCAGTGAGCCACCTTACTTCCCCTCTGCCTAGGACAGGCCTGGGCCAGGCAGTCCGCACGTCCTGGCAGGCCGTGCCAGAGGAACAGAGGTTGTGTAGAGCAGCCCTTGCCCACTCAGCTTCTCCACTGCTCTGCCTGGTCTCAAGGCTCAGACCTTGAGTGCTGACAGAGTCCTCTCCCACTTGCCAGAGTCAACAGGGCCATGGCCATCAGTGCCACTTTATCGCCAGGTATATTCGGCCTTCCTTTTGACAAGCCCCTGGGCTTTTCCCCTTATCTTTTCTCCTCCCAAAGAACACAGTGGGTCAAGGGCAGAATCTCTCCTTGCCTTGGGCTCTCTGAGTCACTCTCAGGACCACCATTCTTCTAAGCATGACTCCTGGATGTTTCCTTTGCCTGTAGGGATCTTGTTTCTACATGTGTGTGGGGATGTATAGTCAGAACCAGGGTACTAGATTAGATACACTTGACCACCGGGCTGTGAACTACCATCTCTGGTTGTGATGGTGCCAGCTGCACAGGAGGAGAAAGGGGGACACTACAGGCAAAGAGTTCTATGTGATGTTGTATAGTTGGCTTTCTGTCACCGTAACAAAATGCCTAGATGATCCACTTAGATGGAAAGAAGGTTTATTTTGGTTTGTGGTTTCAGAACATTCAGTCCATGGCTGGCTCCGTTGCTGTTGGCCCTGCAGTGAGGCAGCACATGACAGTATGTAGTACATGAGGGTGCAGAGCAGCTCACCTCCATGTGGCCAGGAAGCAGAGACAGAGAGGAAAACGGTTGTTCCCAAGTGTCCCCTAGAGCATAGTCATCCATTAGCATGAGTTCTCATTCATCTAAGCAGGGGCCACCCATCCCCAGCCTAACTATTTGGGTATTTGGGTCTCGTTTCCCAAGAACAACCAGCAGGGCCTCCCACTTTGCACTGTGAGTGAGTGTGTGTGAGTGTGTGTGTGTGAGTGTGTGTGTGTGTGTGTGAAAAGGAGACAGACAGAAAAAGAGAGAAAGAAAAGAAGGAAGAAGAGGGGAGGAAGAAGGGAAAGCAGAAAGGAGGGAGGAGATGTAACAAAGATTCTGCAAAGAGCTTCAGATGCTTTGTTTCAGAGCAGATGCAATGTGAAGGCCAACATTTTATCCCTAGCAAGCCAGAGGCCCGGTCAAGGCAGAGCTTCTCCCTAGCAGGGAAATTTCTGCAACAGAGACTTGCTCACACTTCCCAGGGCCCCACACAACTGGGATGTGGTTTCCAGGAGACCAGGAGAGCCTAGAAGTCCACAGGCGGCTGAAGCATGAAGCATGGGTGTGAGGCAGGACTGCTCCCTGCTGCCTCCTGCATCAGGAGCGAGGTTTCTTCAGTCTCAATTCAGTGAGAACCAGGTGGGGGGCCGAGCTCTGTGTCTGGTCAGTGGTGTTAGAACAGAGGTAGTGCTCCAGAGGGGGCTTCTGGGCTCAGGTTCCCTCGAGTCCCCATCCTTAGTGGACCTACCGATAAAGTAGGGAGCCCCATGTTCTCCGCTTTGCATTCGCAGAGCCTCTGTCCCCTTCCTGCCTTGCTACTCACAGTGAGCTCTTCTGACCAGCAGCCTTGGCCTTGGGCACCCCACACTCCACCCAGGCCTGTTAGAAAGGCCCCCTAGACCAGCTGCAGCCCAAACCCAAGACAGCTGGAAAATGGTGGGCACGGGAAAGCTGCTGTATGACCTGTGAGAGATTTAGAAATCTAAGCAGGATCACTTGGGTCAGGCACTAATCAAAAACCAAATAAACAAAGTCAGGACACTGTGGAGGAGAAGCCCTCCTGCGTGTGCCTGAGGACAAGAGCTTCGGCCAAGAGCCCGCAGCCTTGCCAGCGAGCCCTCCTGCAGAGCCCCCTCCAATAACTCTGCACTTGGATGGCCCTGCCCTTGTTATGATCCTGAGCACCCTTGCTATTGATCCCTGTGGCCAAAGATTGTTGTTTCAAAATCACTGATGCAACCCTGGTCATTTTGCATTTGTAAGTTTCTGTCACCTTGTCCCCTCCAAGCACTCTCATGTTTCCATGATGGGCACATTCTGCATGACTGCTTTCCCGCTTACTCACGAATCCACGGCACTTAAGAGATGTTCTCCAATCTTGAGACTTGAGACAGGGTCTCTCTATGTGTCCAGGTGGGCCTTGGCCTCACTGCAAAGGATTAAACAGACCACTGAGTGGGGAGTGCCTGGCACGTGGCCCACTCTGGGAAGACGAGGGTCTCTTTCTAGATCTTCTTTTCTGCAAGTTCTCTGGGAACTTCTAGAAGCTTCCAGGTAGCTCTGATGCAAACCCACTGCTGTGTACCATTTCCAGCACCTCCCCCCTGGGACTGTACCCAGAGAACACCCTCTCAAACTACTGAGGCTGAAGAGGGTTGGAGGGGAAAGCTGAGCAGTGGGAACTGCAGGTGGCTGACAGGAACCTCACTCAAGCCCCCAGAAACCAGCAGGGTTGAGGCTGGGAGGCTGGGAGGCTGGAGCCCATGGGCTCACAAAAAGAAACAGGAAGTGAGAGGAGACAGCGGTGTCTGAGTCACAATTTTAGGAGCTCGCCTAGGAAAGGAAAAGATTTGAGACAGTAGAGGAAGAAAGGGATTGTTAAGAAAGGAGGAACAGATTCAGTACAAAGGGTGATAAAAAAATACAGTGAATGCTTAAATATAAAAACGTATTACAGTAAAAGACACATTGTCATTAATCCCATTCAAAACCCTTCTCCTCGCTCAGAACACGCTCCTTCCGTGCTTCGTTCATGCCACTTCCTGAAGCAGCCCTGGAAATCCTTTTACGTGGTCACTACGCAGTGAGTGCTGCTGCTGAGGGCCACCTGGCGGAGAGCGGGCTGGCAGAGGCACTGCACTGTGTCCTCACCCACCTCATTCGCTGGATCGGGACTGGGTGACTTCTGGTTAGTCCCAAAGGCAGAATGAGCACGAAAGGTAAAGGTTCTGGATTGATTTGAAGCAGCCATGACAGGGCAGCTGAGGACACTGGTGAAAGAAGACCTCAGAGCTGCTTCAGAGGCTGACAAGAATGAGGGGTGCGCGTGCTAGAGGGGAGGGGGCGGGTTTGAAGGGTGCTAAAGGAACAGCGTCGTGTCTTTTACTGTAAGGGACTTTTTTTAAAAAAACAAACATTCACAATAGTTTTTGATCACGCCTCCTATTATGGGAGGATAACTTACATTTTATTCAGCACCTCCCAGTTTTTCCCATAGGTTTGCCTCTTTTAGTTGTTTTTTGAAACTATAGATTTATTTTTTAGTTACGTTTTGAAATGATAGTCTTGCTCTTTTTTGTTTTAGCTTTTTTTGAACTTTATAATACACACATCATACATATGGAATGTGGATACACCAAAAATGTACAACTTAGTGCAAAAATGTACAGCTTAAAACTATGGGACCCCATATTCATGGTTCTGCATCCTCATAGTCAGTCACCTGTGGATCCAAAGCTATTAGGGGAAAAAAAGCTCACATCTGTACTGAATAGTACAAATTTTTTCTTCTGGTTTTTCTGTGAAAATAGTGTGTAATGACTATTAATATGTATAGGGCTTAGTCACCTCCAGGTGATTTACAGTATGCCTAGGATGGGTGCAGGTTGTAAGCATATCCTGTGCCATGTTATACAAGAGAGTGGCTGCCTGCAGAGTTTGGTGTCTGTGGGATGTCTTGGCACCAACCTCCCACAAAACTGAGGGACAGGCATCATGAAACCAAGTCTTCAGTACTAAGCAGCTAAGGAGCGGAAGCTGGCAGGGCAGTCTGGGGGTGGACAATGCTGGCAGCAGAGGGCAGGACAGGGCTGGAGGGCCAGGGTGGGCTCAGGCTGTGGTCTGGCAGTAGGAGGGGAGACAGAGCAGTTACTCCGACATGAAGAGGGCTGTGCCTCTCCTCTGTGGCTTCTTATGTCTCTGGCGAGTGCCCAGAGTAGCCTGTGGGCAGTCCAGGCTGGAGGACATGCCTGCTCTTCTTGTCAAACAGGGGATCTGGCAGGCAGATTGAGCACTGCCACCAGCACTGGACAGCCCAGGGGCGATGAGGGAGCAGGACCCGTCCCAGAGGGTTGGCTCCCTGGGCCAGCTCAGTGGCCAAATCCACAGCTCCCTGCCACCCAACCCAGTGGCCCGGCAAATGCTTGATTGGCTTGGCCTGAGGGCCTGCTGGCTTTCAAGTGATAAAATAGAAAACAAGTCCCTGGTTGGTGACAGGTCAAGGCAACCCCTGTGCAAGAGAGGGGGTCACATGGCCATTATGCAAGCCTCAAAACGGGGAGTTTCTGGTTTTCCATCAGCAGCTGGCAACTTCTGCTACCTGTTTATACAGAACTAGAACTTCTACGGAAGGGGCCGTGACAAATGTCACATCCGCCTTGGCCTTCATCTGCCCTGTTCCCACACCTCCCAGGGCCAACTTTATTCTTAGTTTTATATGCATCTTTCCAGAGCTTTGAAAATGCATATCCAAGCTTCCAAGTCAGATACTGGAGTCCCCTCTGTTTGTATCAAATAATGTGTTCTCGAACCTTGCATACCTTGCTTTTCCTCCATTTTTTTATTGTGGCAAAATACCCATAATGTAAAATTTAGCGCCTGCGCATCTCTAAGCACACACTCAGGGTGCTGTGTGCACCTGCACTGCTACACAGCAGTCACCACTGCCCATCAGAAGCTTCTCATCTCGCAGCCCCGAGAGTGGCACTGCACCCTGCTACCCCTCCAAGTCTGTCTGTGAACTTGATTACTCCAGGTGCCTGTCTCAGTGGGATCACACACTGTCTCTACACAACTGTTTCATATTAAGCTCAAAAAAGCATTTTACTTGTAATCCTAGCACTTGGTAGGCTGAGGCAGGAGGATCTCTATGAGTCTGAGGCCATGCTGGGCTATCTAGTAAGTTCAAGTCCAGCCTAAATTGCAAAGCGAGACCTTGTCTCAAGAAAACAAACAAAAGAAACAAAGAAACAAAACTTTTCCAAACAAAAACACTTAGTAAACCAGACTTAGTGGCTTATGCCTGTAATCCCGGCACTTGGGAGGCTGAGGCAGAAGGTTCACTGTGAGTCTGAGGGCAGCCTGGGCTGCATAGTGAGCTCAAAGCCAGCCTGGGCTACATAGGGAGGCCTTGTATTCCATAATAAATACATACATACATATATACATGTTGTGTGAAAGGATACACACCCTGGTGGTGGCCTCTCCTGCAGACCTTGCTGGTGCCTGAGCTCTCAGTGTTGTGTGACAGGGGCAGCTGTGGTACAGGTATGCAGGCTGTCCACAAAACAGAGCCAGAGGAGACGGGAGGGTGAGTCTGAGAGGCCTCTTCTCCTAAAGAAAGAGCAGGCAAGATAGGGCAGAGCAGAAGAGCTGCGCTGTGTCTGCGCAGGAAAAGGCGTCACAGGAGCAGACCGCCTTACGCGAGTGAAATCTTTTTGTGTTGGATGCACAAGAGGAAGGTGGAGGTGGACTTGAACCCAGGATGACCAGGAGCCAAATGTAGAGCCAGGAAGTGAAGAGAGCACTGTCCCGCCTGCAGGGGATGCCTGGCCTCAGATGCAGGACGCCAAGGGCCAGGCCAGCCTGGGGGGCGCCAGCGTGCGGTGAGACCCGGAGATCCCGGGGTGCCGATCGGCAGGAATTTGTGACGTCAAGCAGCGAGGATGTCCTGCCTCACTGTTCCTGGGGGAGGTGTCTTTATCCATCAGAGCTTTTCCTTTTAATTCAGGAAAGCATCTAATTAAGCAGAGATTTTAAAATGTGTCACTGATTTCAGCCTGATAATGACCATATTATCTTCTTTATAAAGGACGGTCAATGTGAGCAGCAGAGCAGCTGGCACGAATGACAGCCAAGTGTGCTCTGTGCCTTCAGCCCCGGGTCAGCTGGGTCGGCACACAGTCCACGTCTAAAAGCATTCATAGAGTGAGCTTGGGCCGTGATGCAGCACTCCAATGGGGGCTTGGGATTTTGAGTAATGGCAAACAACATCCAAATTTAGAACGGCTCCTCAGACCCGGCAGATGGGAACAATCACAAACACCAATAAAACCAACACAGGCCACAGGCTTTGCGGAAATGTTTGACCAAATGCCCTATAAGTTGGTTCCTTGTTTTTTCAGCAGGGGGCAGCTCGGGCTTTCTTCAACACAGTCAATCTGAGGGGCAGCAGTCTAAAAATCCCCTTGCCTTTACTGGGAGGAAAGTCACAGACTCGATTTTCCAGACCGCCTCTGTGTGGCTGGGGCAGGCATGGTGTGCAGGGGGAAAGCAGAGGAAGCTGGACGAGAATCAGGAGACTGTGGCTCGCCTCCAGCGCTGGGGTCGCTCAGCTCCTGGACCCATTTGTCTGTAGTAGGAACTCCTGCCCCGACTGCTTGCGCCCTCTGGTGCTGACAGCAGGCATTGCGGTACTGGTGTGTCCCCCCCTCAGTTTGGGTTCAGTGCAAGGTCGTGCCTCTTTTAATATTTTGTAGGCCATAATTCTTTCTCTTTTTGAGATAGGGTCTTGTCATGTAGTTCGGACTGGCCTGGGCTCACTATGTAGCCCAGGCTGGCCTCCCTCACAGCAACCCTCCTGCCTCACCTTCTCCTGAATCCTGGGATTAGAGGTGTGCACTGCCACACCCAGCCTGTATGATATAATTGCAAGCCCCATTTCGTCATGGCAAGCCTGTCTCTCTCCCTTATTCAGCCCTGCTCCTTGTGGCTTGGGTTTGCCCCAGAAGTGGAGGATGTCACCCCCCTGTGGCCCACCTGTGCCATGCAGTCCTGCTGTCTCGGGTCACACTCGGCAGGGAGCTGGGGTCCCAGCAGTAAGAGAGAGAGAGAGAGAGAGAGAGAGAGAGAGAGAGAGAGAGAGAGAGAGAGAGAGAGAGAAAGAAAGAAAGAAAGAAGAAAGAGAAAAGAAAGAAGGAAAGAGAAGAAACTTGCTTAAGAAGAAATCATGCTCTGGCCCCTGGGGTACCTGTGACACTTTTTAAAACAATGTCCTCCTCTCTGTCTTTCCTCATGTTGATGGGCAGAACAGAGGCAGCTTGGCAGAGCAGGAGGCACAGGACAGGGGACAGCCAGTGACCATGCAGGTCTGGCCTCAAGGAACAAACTGGGTGGCCAGGTCTCTGGCAGGTATACATGGAGCTGGTAAGAGATGAAGTCCTCTGAGCAGCAGCCTCAAGCGCAGAAGCTGTGACTAGGCCCCTGTTCTTACAGTTGGCTGGGACATTGTTTAAAGACGAGGGCAGTGCAGTGGGGAAAGCTACTTCATGGTCTCAGATTTGGGGTGAGCCCCCAGTTTACAAGACGCTCCCTGCCCTGCTGCTCCGCCTGTGCCCCGCTCTCCTGTTCCCTGGCTGCCGCCCGCTCTGCTTTCTCCCCTGCCCCATTTTCCTCCTCTCTCCCCATCTCTGACTCCTGATATTCTGACCTGGGGTGCACCGTGGGGTGCGCTGAGGTGAGCAGGGCTCCGGGCAGACTGGCAGCAATGCCATGCCCATCCCAAGAACACTGCCCTCCGTGCCCACAGACAGTGTGCCCAGGCACTTCTCAGGAGAAAGCAGCATCCTCCCTGTCCCAGGGACACAGCCCAAGGCCACAGCAGGGGGAATCCGGCAGGTGTCGCTGCAGACATGGGCTGGCCTCTCACTTGATTTTTACCTCCGTGGGTGAAAATGTTTGTGTGCCCCCCGCATTTCCACATCATGTCATGTATCCCCGTGTCGAGGTTATGCGCACTTAAAGCATATTAAAAGTAGGAAGGAAAACCCTAAAAATACCACTGAAGTTACCATCGTTTCTTCTCACACCGAACTGTGTCCTCCTGTCGCCTGCCAGGTGCTGATATTACCATCAGATCTGCTGGCCCAGGTACATTAGGGTGCAGGCTGGCTGCAGATACCCAGGAAGGACAATGTGGTGGTTACGAGATGCCCACTCCACTCTCCTCCGCTAGGGGGCAGTGTGGTGTGTGTGTTGCCCACCCTTGGGGGTCAGGGCTGCCGCAGACCGGTTGTGGTGAAAGCAGGGCAAGCGTAAGTGACCCAAGTGCTCCCAGGCGGATGCTTGAAGGGCCAAGTGTGGGAGAGCAGGGAGTGGGGACACAGAGGAAGAGCAAGGCACTAGTTTGCAGGGGCAACACACACACCAGACTGGGTGGCTTCAATGGCAGTTGACATCACTGTCACTCTGGAAGCCACAAGTCCTGGGCACGGTGGGGCTGGCTCCCCTGAAGCCTCTCCCTGTGGCCACATACGATGACCCTCTGTGCATGTCTCTGTCCAAACCTCCTCTCCCTGGAAGGACACCAGTTAGATTTGCTGAGGGCTCCACTGCCCCGCCTGGCCTCAGGGTCACTGAGTGCCGCTGCAAAGGCCCCTTCACCAACCTCGGGCTCGAAGCCACAGCTGGGTCCGTGGATGGAGAGGGCGGCACCCTGGAAAGTGGCTTCTGCACCCCATGCGGGTCACCCCTGCCCTTCTGCTCTGGCTCTGTTCCTCCATGCTCTGACTCCCGCATCCCCAGGGGCCTGAGGCCTCCAGCCCGGTGCTCCACCCCAGCACCACCCCTCCCTGTGCTCTTCTCCCTCCCGATCTTCTCCACCTGGATCCCTAGTCCAGCACCACACTGGCTGCATTGCCAGCTGCTTAGCTGCTGCCGTTGTGTCCTCCGTGGAACCCCCTGGCAAATCCTCTCTCTTGCTACAGGCCAGGTTGTCTCTGTGAGCAAACAACCAGATTGCTGGATGACATCAGGCAGCTGTGCTCACGGGCTCTGCCTCCATCTGTGACTGCAGGCCCCAAATGGGTAGCCAATGGCACCAGACAACTCCACTCCACTTCAAGGAATTGTTCTACATGCTTCTTCCTCTCAAATTCCCAACTCCCTGCCCAGCCAACTCATGTTCCTGATTCTCAGAGAAAACAGAAGCAATGCCCTGGCTTGATCTTTTTTCCAGTGCTCATGACACTGACCTACACACCTTTGGCTGCACCTTTGCGTCTTGCTATGAATAATATGGTGAATGCTTACAAAAACCCCAGCTTATTACAGTGAAAGGCACATTGCCATGAGTCCCCCTGAAAATCGCTCTTGCTTAAACACACTTATCCATTGTTCTTGCCACTTTCTGAAGAAGCTCTGGAAGTCCTCTTTTGTCAGAGTCTTTAGTTGGGCTGTCCTGGCTGCCTCCATGTCCTGAATCAATTCAAACATTTACCTTTCGTGGTCATTGTGACTTTGGGGAGGAGCCAGAAGTCTCAAGGTGCCAGACCCTATGAACAAGTGGATGAGGACACACCATCAGGTTTTTATCTGACAGAAATTGCCATAAACATTTGATCAATGAAGAGTGATCAAAAGATATGGTAAATATTTGAATTTAAAAATGTATTACAGTAAAAGACACATTGACTAATCATCTTCAGATACTCAAAACGCTCCCCTTCACTTTAAACACATGTATCCCATAGTTCTTGGCAATGTGTTTTTTACTACAAGTTTTTTGACTTAGGTCCCTGCTCAGCTCATCTTTCTCCTTCCCTCTAGAGCAACGGTTGACACAGGAGCCTCTACTATCTGTCTGGACTTACCTCACCTCCCCTTTCTGTGAGAGGTATGTGTGAGGCTGACTATGTTAAAGCCACAAGTCTTTCCAGAGCAGGGTGGTTATTGTCTTTTGTGGAAAAGGCTACTGGAGGAATGGGCTGACCTGGCTCTGGCTCTGGTCAAATGCAAGAGTAATGGTTGTGTCTCTTAATTCCATATCCTGAGCTCACAGCGTGCTCCCTGTGGGATTTGATGGCCTCAGTCACCAAGCAGTCTTGCCTAGGGGAAGACAGGTAAAAGAGTAGTGATGCTGGTCTTTTCCTCCCACCCATAGCTTTATCTGAGTGCTCCAGTCATTTATCCTTTTATTGATCTAGCCATTGTCCAGCCATTTACCCATCAAGCTGTTGATTCATCCATCCACCCATCCATCCACCCTCCCACCCATCCATC
>PVLD010006415.1:0-101001 GCA_004027595.1 Dinomys branickii | reverse complement strand
CTAAATTTGCATGTCTGTATATGGGTCCATACATCTACAATTCGAAGATATCAATGGATAAAGCAACAACTACTGTTGAGACCATATCACCTTGTCTATAGATTAGTTGTGATTGTACTATTTTCTATGATAATGGGTGTCTGTTTGTCAATATGTTTTTGTACTTTTATGTTTCTAAAATAAAAAAAAAAAATATCTTTTTCATTTCTGCTATGATGTTACTTCTTGTATTCTACTAGATTTTAGTTCATTCTTTTTCTAGTTTCTCTTTATTGTTTTAAAAAATTACCTTTTTTCTAGTTTCAAGATTATTGGCATGAGATCTTTCTAGTTATTCTATGCATATTTATAGGTCTAAATTTATCCATTGGCATTTCATTCCATTAAGTTTTGACATAGTGTGCTTTTTGTTTTCCTTTATTTCTATTTTCTATTTGCCCTTGTACTTTCTTCCTTCATGAGGTGATGAAGGGTATGTAGCTTAATTTTGACAAATTTGACAATTTTCCAGTTTTTTACTTGTTACTGACTTCTAACTTTATCCCACTGTGGTTAGAGAAGATACATTGCATAATATATTTTAAAATAGATTGAGGTGCCATTTGTGGCTTAACATGTTTTCTATACTGGGATATATTCCACGTGCACCTGAGGAGATTGTATATGATTGTGTAAATTCTTGTTAGATCTAGTTGGAGTAATATGTCAGCTAGGTCCTCTGTCTTCTTAGTGATCTCTGTTCTGGTTGTTGTGCCTATTACTGAGGTACTGAATTCTCCACTATTGTAGGACCATTTTTCTCTTCAATTAAATCAGTTTTTTTCCCACATGTTTTTATCGTATCTTTTTCTTTTTTTCGATCAGATTTTATTGGTACACTTTAGATGGACATAATAATCACATTCATCACAGAGATTTTGTGACTGTACATGATAAAACTTGAGTATTTTCCCATTCCCTAATGATCTTACTAGATACAAAAATGCTTGCAATTGTTATACCTTTTGCATAGTAATTTTTTTAAATTGTATAATGTCCTTTCCTCTCATAGCATTTTTTTTTTAGCATTTGTTTTTACTTAATGTCAAATTTACTCATATTGTGTAATCATCTTACTTTATTTTGGTTACTGTTTGAATCAAAAATATTTTTGTAGCCTTTCAATTTCATTCAAGTTTTGTCCTCGTACATAAATTTTCTTTGGTAGCTTTCTCATTGGTAGTGCAAAATATCTAACACAAAAAAAAAAAATTGAAGGAGAAAGGATGTTTCTGGCTGTTTCAGAGGCTTTAGACCATGGTTACTAGTTCCAAGCTAGAAACATCAGGTGCAAATGGCAAGGGGGAGCAAACTTCTTTACCTCATGGGGGCTGGGAAGCAAAGCCCAGCGAAATAGCTAGCAAGGATGCATATTCTCTGAAAGCTGATCCCAGGGATCCCACCACCAACTTGACCCCATGTCCTGTCAGAACACTTATAAACATTAGCATATTAATCCATTCATAAGTGTGAGACCTCCATTTTCCAGTCACCTTTCCAGGAGTTTCTTAACCCAATCAAGGGGACAATTAAAATTAGATACTACAAATCAGAGCAATTGCAGACAGTATAAATTTGAATTATTTTTTAAAAATGTTTTTAACTTCTCTTTTGCTTACAATTTAATACTTTTAAACATTTTGTAGAATGTGTGAGATCTGTGTCTAGATTTATTTTTTGCACGTGTATTTCTAGTTTTTCCAACATCACTAGTTTCAAAAGCTATTTTTGATCTACTATGTTGTTTTTTTTATCCTTTGTCAAAGCTCGGTTTGAGTATGTAGTGTGGGTCCATTCTTTATAAAATTTGTCAATATTATTGAAAATACTCCACATGGTTTTTATTACTGCAGGTTTATAATGAGCCTTAAAGTTGGGTAGCATTAGTCCTCAAATTTTGTTCTCTTTCAGTATCGAGTTAACAGTGTTGGATCTTTCGCCTCTCCAAATAACCTGTGATATCAGTTTATTAATGTGCATAAGATAACCAGCTGGAATTCTGATTGGTACTTTCTTGCACATATAGACCAAATTGGGAAGACTGCCATCTTAACAATACTTAGTTTTCTTATTCATGAACATAGGATATCTTTCCATTTAGCTCTTCTTTGATTTTCTTCACTAGAATTGTATAGTTTTCCTTATACACATTTAATTATATATATATATATATATATATATATATATGCATTTAATTTGGGGAGGTAACACTGACTGCTTATGCATCTGTATCTTCAAATTGTTTTTTGTCTTCTAGTATGTTTTATAATTTTTTATCATAGATTGACATGCTATAATCATGTAAAAGGAAATGCTTTAAATAGGACTTTAGGAATAAAATGGCACAGTATAGAGTCTGGGAAAGCAGTCTACAGCCCTGTTATTAGGTTTCAGTTTTTGGATGAATGTGCACCCATGACCAGTACTTCTCAGCTACCAGCACTAGCACCACTACACTCCTTAGGTAAAACCAGATGGCTTTAGACAGCTGGAATTGCTCATTATGGAAAGCTATAGCAGGCTGGGTTGGATATTTTCCTTTCTACAGATAGGTAAGTCTCTGATAACAAAAACATCTCATAAAAGCATGGAAATGCATTCTTTTTTTTTTTCTCTTCTTTATGTGTAACATTCATGTTTCTTTACAGTTTGTCACTATCCCACGTGCAACTGACAGTGTAGCCTGGCAACTACAACCTTTGCAGGGATATTATGTTCATATTTTTAACATAAACTATTTCTTATATCAATGTCATGCCATATGAAACATATACACACATATGTCTTTACCATTAAATTTAATAGGGGTGTATGGTAAAGATTCTTTGTACAATAGCTAAATGAAATGTAAATCAAGTGATAAGAGTATATCTACACTCGCTTTTCATAGAAAATAAAGTGTATTTATGGTGTGAAGTGATCATAAAATGTGATTTATAGGTAAAATATTGTAGTTACAAACTGCTCAAACTAAATTATAAAAGTAAACAAAAGCTCATCTAAGTGTATAGCATGTGTTTGAATAGTTATATACACATCTATAAATATTAATTATGCTAGGATACAAATGCCAATTTACTACTTTAAGATCAAATTCACATTTGTATGAGATTTTTCCAAGACTTCATATTTAAAAAAGCCTTTTAACTCAGAAATATAACTTATCTTGTGATCATTAAAAAGCACTCAAAGAAATTCTTATACTAAGTACTGGTTGTGTGGGATATATATGCATATACACATAACTTGCAAAATAAGCTGAATTTTTAGTAGAAATTAAAGCTAATGCTCATATATTAATATTCTTCATTTAGAATAATATCATTACTATCTACATCTATACAAGAAATAATAAAAATGTGAATAAGGAGCTCAAAATGACAAAGTCCTCTTTTAATTTGAGCTAAAAGTTCATTTGTAAAAGTTCACAGCAGTATTAAAGGGCAAGGAAGGAAGATTTGAATTCTCATAAACTCTGAGCAGTTCTGAAGCCATTTCTTTTTTTTTTTTTTTTTTTGCGGTACTGGGGATCGAACTCAGGACCCTGCGCTTGCTAGGCAAGCGCTTATTCCACTGAGCTATATCTCCAGCCCTACTGAAGCCATTTCAAAGGAAAAAACATTTTTGCAAGAAGCATTTTTTATTAAAATCAGTCACCTCACCTCCCCAAATTAAACTATCATCTCTAGTACCTCCTATGGAAAAACATAGACTGCACCTGAAAATAAAACAAGATAAAACAAAAAACTTATCTTTTACAACACAAGAAATGCACTTTTTATTATATTCAAAATATACTTCCTCTCATATGGAAATAAAAGATACAGAATACCAGTGTGATGTGAGTGTGTGTGTGTGTGTGTTGTGTGAATGTTCACTGAGGCTTAAAATTAAACTCATAACCTGAAGCATTTCTATTACTTATAAATATGGCTAGAATTAAAGATACAAAGGTATTTACTAATTCTCAGAGTCGTTTCTGAATAACCCTTTAGGATTCACACATGAATACTATTCTTCAGAGTTAGATATCCACGGACTCCAGAGATGTTTACCAAGTTATGCTACAGCTATGGCAAGTACCCGAAAAAAAGCCCAATAGGTGTCACATTGCAGAAGATTTAGAAATAAAAAAGGAATATAATAAGAAAATATGGTGACTTTGATTTGGTAAAAATGGGGATATGAAATAATAAGAGAAAAAATAAGGTACTGAATCTCTTTAGCAGCACAATTCCTTGAACAACAGGGCTCTTTTTGTTCAAAAGTTAATGAAAAGAAAAATTCAGTCTTCATTTAAGTAATAAATTTTCTATTAAGAAAGTGAACAAAATAAGAGAAATTATATTTTTAGACTAAATCCATTGTAGCATAGTTTATTTTAAATAGCATTTTTTACACCTGCAATAATATATCAGAATATAAATAATATTCTGGCTAACACTATAATTCATTTTGCAACTTAATTAACTGCTGACAAGTTTATCAGATGCAAAATAGCATGCTTCCTCTGAAGCTTTTGTACTTCCTTTGAAAATATTATTATAATATGTAATTTTAACATGCAATTATCTTATTTCATTAACATTACATAAAATGACTCAAGTATACTGCTATTTTCACACATTAATCACATTTCACATGTCCTTTTATATTTCAAGCTTAAGGACAATTTGAGAACATTACTAAGAATTCCTCAGAAACCACTATGAAAATCTGGAGAAAAATGTCTTTTTTCCAATATGTAATTATAATAATTCTTATAAATTATATTCTTACCTCTGCTTCAAGATCGATCAAATAATTGTAAGAGTCACCCTCAGAATTTTATAGTGCAAATGTGTGTACAGGATGTGACAAGCACAGAGCTACGCAAGGAGAAAAGCAGAAAAACATCAGAATTACAATGCAAACGTATCTTACTCTTTGTAGTCCTTCATACCAGTCATCTTGCTCGAACCAATGTGAAATGTAAGTCATCCAAGCCATATAATGTTTCTATTTTAATCAACGCAACTGAAAACTCCACATCAGAACAGTCAGCACCTAAAGTAACAATAATGTGTTTCAGCCAAATAAGCTTTATAAAAATCTCCCTTGTGAAATGATGTTCAGCGCAAGAGGCTAACACTGGACAAACATTTCAGCTGAAACAGTTTTAATAATTTACAAATAATAATATCTCTTAAAACAGCAGAAAATCTAAAAAATAAGGTTCTATTTAAATTAGAAAAAATTAAATGAAAATTATGTTGTATAGTTCCAGAAATGCTACATCAAATATTCTATTAGGGTTTCAGTGTGCAGTTAAAAAGTCAAAGTTTAACTTTTTCAAGAAATAGATGAATGATTTTTAAGTTAGCAAATGTAAAATATAGTAAGTAGTGCTCACGAAAAGTATCAAGAAGTAATTATCCATGGAGAGGGAGAGGGAGAGAAGAGGGAGAGGGGGTAATTGAGAGGGTGGGGGAGGGACGGAGAGGGCTGGAGAGAAGCGGGGAGGGAGAGGAAGAGGACAGGGAGAGGGAGAGGGACAGGGAGAGTGGGAGAGGGAGAACGGGAAAGGCCAGGAAGAGGAGAGGGCAGGAGCAGTGAGCCAGCAGACAACACTCCCCCCCCCACCCCCGTTCCCAAGGGTGTGAGGAAAGAGCAGCCTTGCTCTGTCTGAGGGCACCATAGGAACCGGGAGAGTGATGCACAGACAGATGGGGTAAGGAGACAGGGGTGTGCCATGGAAGGATGTATAGGAAGTTGCTGACTGAAGACTGATCTCAGCACCCACATCTAGAGGCTCATATCAACCCTGCACCTAGCATTAATCCAACTGCAGATTTGGCAGGGTTATCCAGTACATATTTGAGCTCTTACTTGGACAACTGAGGGCACCAGAGGAATTTTGTTGGTTTTTATTGGGGGAGTTGTTTGTTTTCTTTTCCTTTCCTTGTTCTTTGTTGTTTAGAATTTTAATTTTATTATTTGTTTGTCTTTTTTCTCTTTTCCTAATTTTCTTGATTTTTAAAAATATTTTCATGTGAGTGAAGATTGTTTCTAGTCTCCCTGGTTCACTTCAATATTCTTTTTTTTTTTTCTTTTGAAGAGAAAAGAACAAAAACGAATTAACAAACACAAAGACATAAACAAAACAACATAAAACAATACAGAATTTCAGACAAGGTGATAGGAAATTAACAATGGTTGTTTTATTACATATCATTATCCTCAAAGTGGTTACTCAGATAAACAAATATAAGCAAGTAAGATTGATCAAACAATTAAACATTAACTGTTCCCTTCCAATAAACAACAGAAATTAGTAGTTCAATTATCTTAGCTATCTTGTGTAGCCATATATACATATTTTTCCCTTCCTTCTTTTTTTGTTTTCTCTTTTCCCTCATACCAGTCATTCTTTCACTTTGAGCAGTTTCTTTCCTTTTCACAATATCTATTGTACCTTTCAGATTTTATTTACTCTTTCACGTTCTTACACTAGGGAGACAATACTATGTTTACACATGTGAGTCTGGTCCATTTCACTTATGAGTTTGGCCTCTGGTTGCATCTACTTACCTATAAAAGCCTTGAGTTCGCTTCAGTATTCTTTTGTTTTCAACTTCATTGTCTCCTACCCTTCCCTCCAGTTTCCCAAAGATTGGATGAGCATCCATTGTCCCTCAGTCTTGCTTCTACTACATTTCTCTTCAATTATCTATTTTTACCCTATCCCTCTTAAATACCCCCCACAGGGTAAAAAATCACTCTATTAAGGGGAAACTCAAAGCATACATGCTCCTGTTTATGTTGAATTTTGTTATACAACTGTCATTCTTGTTCCTGTGGTTAAAGGCACCAGATTAATACACACCAGTTTCTCAGTTTTTACGCTTTGCTTGATCCTATTGCTATTGCTAATTATATTAATTTAGCCAGGGTATCACACCGGTTATAATCAGTTGCTCTCCCTTGTAAGACAATGCTATGATTGTCTGGGGTCATAATCATTACCATAGTCCAGTACCAAAGGACTTAGTGCTGAGAAAAATAGCAGATTTTCATCCTTTATAAATTGGGATGGTAAGATCTTGGGACAGACACAAAAGCCAAGAGCCAACTACACCTAGACGACATCTCTGAGGAGTAGACATTTCCGACAGAAGCATGGATGCAAGTGATAAAGCTACTCATCATACGCAATTTAGAAGCAACAACACAGAAAACAACTAAAATTTAAACAAATAGGAAATGCCAAGATGCAGAAGAAAAATGCAACCCCAGATCTCCAGCCCACCTAGAACAAGTCCAGGGGACAAGGAGATAGAGGAAATCAGAAGCCACTCACCTGAATTTCAGAAATAGTGGCAGCAGAAGGAAAAGTCCAGATCAATGAAACTACAGACAAAATTAGAACAGAAATAATCTCCAAGGCAAAAAAAAAGAGATGATCAAAATTAAGGACTTGCTCAGTGACTATAGGATAGACACAGATGTAAAAAAAAAATCCCAGGAGCTTAGGAAAATAATGGAAACCATGAATGTTCAACCAAGCAAAGAAATAGAACTCCTGGAACAGATTCCAACTGATATCCAGGATAGGAAAGTATATATAGGTGGATGAACCAAGGTGATGATAGAATACCAGATCTAGAAGACAGGATTGAGGTTAGTGATCATATAAAGAAATATTTTTTAAAAAATAGCAATGGACCATGATAAACCAACCCAACACCTGCAAGATTATGCAAAGAACAACATATGATTGATCAGAGTCAATGAAAAATCAAGAGACAGCTCTAATGACCTAAAATCTGTTTACAGAATTAATGGCAAAAATCTTACCAAGCATAGAAAAATAATTTGATATACCGTTAAATGAGGCATATAGACCTGCAGTTAGCCATGACTAAAATAAATCTATACCAAGGCATATAATAATCAAAATTCCAGAAATTCAGCCCAAGAACAGAATATTAAAAGCTTGTAGAGAAAAGAAGCAAATCACCTATAAAGGAAAGCCCCTGAGAGTCAAAGCAGACTTCTCAATACAAAGGAGAGCTTGGAATAAAGTACTTCAAGTCCTAAAAGAAAACAACCTCACCCAGACTGATGTACACTGCAAAACTATGAGAATCATGGATAAATATGGTGCTACTATGAGAAAGAACAACTAAATAAATTCATTATTACTAAACCAGCTCTACAAAATGTTCTGAAGGAAAATTTAGAAAGAGATAATGAAGACCACAATTCCAATAACAACCTTCAGAAAGAAACTACCATGCAAGACAAATAATTACACAGTGGAACAGACAAGGAAATAACAACAGCAAAATAACATGAAAAGGACAACTAAATATATATCAGTTATATATTCATCAATGTAAATGGTCTCAATTCACCAATCAAAAGAAAGAGACTGGGAGAATGGGTCAAAAAACAACATCCAACACTACGCTACATACAAGAAACACATTTAACTCAAAAAGAAATCAATAGACGGAAAGCCAAAAGATGGAAACAACACTCCATGTGACAGGAATCTGGAAAAAGCAGGGATAGCAATTCTATTTGTAGACAAAGTGCATTTTAATCCAGGACTGATGAAGAGAGACAAAAGAGGTCACTACGTCCTTGTAAAGGGAAAACTCCAAGAAAAATAGATTATATATGTAAATATATGTATATATATCACATCCAACTATATAAAATAAATATTAATAGACATGAAAAATCAAATAAACATTGACACAATTGTAATGGGGAACCTCAATATCCCACTGTCACAAATAGTCAGATAAACTAGACTAACATCAAGAAAAAATATCAGAACTGAACCAAAAGTGTGAATGAATGGACTTGGTAGATGTCTGTGGAGTGTTCAACTATACAACATCAGAATACACATTCTTCTCAGCCGTGCATGGCACATTCTCGAAAACAGGCCACATACTAGCTTATAAAACATTTTTAAGTAAATGCAAAGGAATTGAATTTGTCCCATGAACATTATCAGACCACAGTGCAATACAATTAGAAATCAATGGCAAAAGAAACCATGAAACTACATAAACACATGGAAATTAAATAACACCTTCATGAACAACCAATGGGTCACAGATGAAACTAAAGAAGAAATTAGATAGTTCCTCCAATTAAATGATAATGCTGATTCAACATACTAGAACATATAGGATGCAATGAAAGCAGTCCTATGAGGGAAACTTACAGTGTTGAACACCCATACCAGAAAAACAGGGCAAGCTCAAATAAACAACCTAATGTTGAACATCAAAACTCCCAGAAAAAGAAGAACAAGTCAAACTAAAAGTTTGTACAATTGATGAAATTATAAATATTAGAGCAGAAATCAATGCATTGAGACTAAGAAAACAATACAAAGAATCAATGAATGGAAGAGTTGGTCTTTGAAATATTAAGCAAAACTGATAAACCTTTCTCAAAAAAGGACCTTATCCAAAAACAGGGAGGAAAGATTTGAATCCATGCAATTAGGAATAAAAAGGGTGAAATTAAAACAGGTCCTGCAGAAATCCAGAAAATCATCAATGTGTACTTTCAGGATTCATCCCAGGGATGCAGGGATGGTTCAACATACACAAATCAATAAATTTGGTGCACCATACTAACAGAGCCAAGGACAAAAAAAAAAATCACATAACCATCTCAACAGATGCAGAAAAAGTATTTGACAAAGTCTATCACCCATTCATGATAAAAGCCTTAAATAAAATTGTTATAGATGGTCTCTACCTCTATCTTATAATATCTATTTATCACAAAGAAACAGACAACATCATACTAAATGGTCAAAAACTGAAGTTTTCCCTCTAAAATAGGGACAAAAGAACATCCATTATCACCACTTGTATTCAATGTAGTTCTGGATACATTGGCCAGAGCAATTAGACAAGGGAAATAAATAAAAGGAATAAAGATAGAAAGAAAGAAGTTAAATTATTATTAGCAGATTATATGATACTCTACATCGAAGAGCCCAAAAATTCATGAAAAGACATCCACATTTCAGGTTATGAAACTCAGTTGTGCAGTTGAATACAAAGACAATACTCAAAAATCAATAGCATTCCTGTACTCAGAAACCAAACTCACTGACATAGAAATTAGGGAAACCATGCCTTTCATTAGAGCATAAAAAATGAAATACTTAGAATCAATCTAACAAAGGAAGTAAAAGATCTTTACAATGAAAACTGCAGTGCTCTGAACAATGAGGTTGGAGAGGATACCAGAAAGAGGAAATACAGCCTTTGCTCTTGGGTAGGAAGAACCAACATTGTAAAAGTAGCCACACTACCAAAACTGTTTCACAGAGCTAATGCAATGCTGTAAAAATACTGATAGCATACTTCACAGGATTAGAGAAAACAATCCTACAATTTACTTGTAGCCAGAAGAAACCTAGAATAGGAAAAACAATTCTGGGTAACAAAGACAAGGCAGGGAAGATCACAATCCCTGACTTGAAATTAAATTACAAAGCTACTGTGATTAAAAAAAAAAAAAAAAAAAAAAAGAACAGCATGGTAGAGGCAAAAAAGAGACCTGAAGATCAATGGAACAGATTTGAAGATGCAGAAACAACTCCAAACACACTCACCCACTTTATCTTTGATAAAGTGCTCAAATACCTTCACTGGAAGAAAGATAGCTTCTTTAATAAATAGTGCTAGAAAAGCTAGTTTTCCACTGGCTGAAGACTAAAACTAGACATATACTTCTTCACTAAATGAAAATCAAAATAGCCAAAAATTTAAATATTAAAAGGGAAATAAATAAATCTGCTGGAAGAGAGAATCGGTAGAATTCTTGAAGACATAGGTGTAGGCAAAGACTTTATGAACAAAATTCTACCTCATGTGAAACATTACCAAGAATCAACAACTGGGATCTCATCTGAACAAAAATATTTTGCACAGCAAAATAAATCTCCAACAGAGTGAAGAGAAAACCAAGAGTGGTAAAAAATATTTCCCAGCTATTCCTCAGACAAAGGACTAATATCTGGAACATATACAGAATTTTAAAAAATCAGATCCCCAAAATTTAAAGACCCAATTCAAAAATGGGTATCTGAAATGAATACACACTGCTCATATGAACAACGAGAAATAACAAAAATTGTGAAAAAATGCCCAACATCCCTGAGTTTTGAGAGATGTAAATGAAAACAGCACTGGGATTTCATCTGACTCCAAAAATAATGGCTATTATCAAGAAATCAACCAATTATAAATAGTGGTGCAGCTGTGGGGGGAAAGGAACACTTCAACACTTTTAGTTGGAGTGTAGACTGGTGCAACTACTGTTGAAATTACTATCCAGATTTCTTAAAATTCTAAAACTAAAGGTTTCATTTGACTCAGCTATTCCCCTTCTTGGTATCTTCCCCCCAAAATTAAAAAACATCACCATATAGCAATGTATAGTGGCACAGGTTTTAATAGCTACATCTTGGAAACAGTCTAAATGCCAATCAATAAATGAATGAACAAAGAAGATGTATTCTTTTAATATAATGGATTGCTACTTTTCCATAAAGATAACCTTGAGACATTTCTAACTAAATGGATGCACCTTGAGATTATACTCTTAAGTTAAATAAATCAGACACACATCTATAAATATTGCATTGTTTATCTGGTGTGAGACACTGAAAATGTAAATAAGGAACAGAATGTATAACAGTTATTGTGAAAAAGGAAGAAAATGTTCAAGTGGGGAGGGAAACTAGGGAGGAAGGATGGGAAAAAGAAGGGAAAAGAAAAAATGAGAAAAGCAGGAAAAAACTGGAAACAGCTTTTGTGCATAAGGAGGGGAAGAGGGGTTGAAGGGAGAATAGGGGAATGAGAAAAAAAGAAGAATCAAGATATATCATGTACAGATATAAATTCCCTATGATGAATGTGATCATGTTGCATATCTAAAATGTACCAATAAACTTAATCAATTAAAAATGTAACTATTATGTGTCAAATAAAAAGGTATTAATTTTAATTGTGATGCATTTATAATAGTATAATAAATACACACTGCCTGCATGAGGAAATATGCTTAAAAATTTAAGTTTATGTTTAGCCCTTAGAAATTTACTAAGCGACTTGGTGGGCCAGTCTCCTACAAGGAAATCGGTAATAATTACTGAAGGGTAGTACCCTTTTTTATGGATACATTTCTTTAGATTCACTTACAAGTTTCAGGAATTTGTGTCTTTAGGTCAAATGAACTACTAATAGATGACAAACTTTCCTAGCAGTGTGTATGGCAAACTTACTCAACAAGCTTTTTGTGTCTTCTAGAAAAAATGAATAAAGCATGACTCTTTCCTTTGGGGAACTCACAATTTATATCTACATAAATAATCACTATCCAGTGTTTACAGATACAGACATTAAGACACAGATAGGCAGGAACAAAGGGCTCCGTGAGAACTAAGCGCGCAGGCAGGAGATCCATGATCCGCATTCACAGAAAATATCTAAATATGAAGAAATTACGTAAAAGACAAAATATAAAGAAATTAAGTAAAAGACCAATATAAAGATTAACAAAGAAATTAAAGTTTAATGTAAAGCAATTAAGCTGCAAGCTACTAGATTTTCTTATAGAAGCAAGGGCCCATTCTTAAGCAGACATTACTGAGAATATACTGAGATTAAGGAAACACAGTAAAGACTGTTCTAAACTAGTTGCAGAGATCCCTACATTTCACAGAAGTGCATTATCTACACCAGAATAGAAGTGTCTTACTTTTTGAGATGAAGAAAATATTCAAATTGTTCCCTCTCCTTTTTGCTCTCTCGCCTCCTCTCCCTCCTCCTACCCTCCCCCCTTTTCACTTCTCTCTCTCCTTCCCTCTCTTCTTCCCTCCACCTGTTTCCCATCCTGTATTCTTTCCCCTTTGCTTCCTTCTTTGTTTTCTCTTTCACTTTTTTGCCCCCCCCCTTTCCCTCCCTTCCCTTCCATTTTCTTTGCTACTTTCATCTCTGCAGCACTGTAATTGTTTGGAGATCACTTGGAACGTGTTCTATGTTAGGTGAAGCATCAAAACCTTAGAGCGGATATTTTGAAGTACAGATATTTTCTAGTATAGGAAGATACTTCTATTTACCCTGAGTAGTAAATAATTTCTTCTAGAAGTGAGTAAAACTTTCTGTTCCATTCCTGAAGTTTCAATTTGAATTAATCCCCTATTTCTGGTTTGAAAATTTTTGTATAATAATGGCAAAAAGTTGCAGCTGTTATAACTGCTTGGGGTGCAGAGCTGAACCCTTTAGCTGACCTCTGAGAGGAAGGCGGTCACAATCACTTAGCAGCAGCTGAGAGGAGAGTCAAGATGGCATTTACTTTAACTCTTTGTATCTCAGTTTCTATGTCCAAGTGTCTAATTGACCAACAGTTCACGAAAATGATAAATTTAAATTAATTGATAATATTTTATGGTCTACTAAAATTATAGAAACAAAATACTCAAATGATGAGTATCATCAGGTAGAATAAAATACAGATAATGAAGTAAAGCCTACTGCAACATCATAAAATTTACTGTAGGCTTTACCCATCTAAATACTCAAGTAACATGTGGTCAAATTATTTGCCTTGATTTCACATATCTCTCTGCATTTATGGCCTTGCCATAACCTCATCATGGCAGACAATGTATTCCTGCTTACTGCCTTTGGGCTTGGCATGTAACTAGATTTGCTCAATTATATGTGGGCCAAAGTCACCATGGTTTACTCCAAGCCCCGGCTGTGGAGTTGTTTCCATTTACACCTTTGTGCTTTGACATCAACACAGAAAAAGCTCTCCACAGTTACCCCATAGGTCCAAAAAGCAAATGAAAGTCTTAAACCGAGTAAAATAACATATTTTGTCTATCCTCTAAAGCTTGGTGTTAGTCAGTCTTCCTGAGATTCTACATTTAGATATTTTAGTTTGACCGTATAGCTCAGAGCAAGATATTGGCTTAAACCTTTGGAATGTTGTTACTTGTAGGTTATTCTGTTCAGTAAATCCCTCCACTCCAAATTATATGTTCTTATCCACTGTATTAGTTGCAGTTCTTAGCATATTCTAGTCAGTCCTCAATTCCTCTATCTTACAGTACAATATTAATGCTTGCTTGAAACTTTCTAACAAACCAGGTGAACAGGTAAAATAAACATAGACCATCATTTATTCAACCTATCAGAGTAAAATGAAACACAAAATACATGGCATTGTTTGAAATCATCTTCTTTCATATATTTGTATCTGTCCAGTCTGGAATCAGTTGAGGTAGAGGAGAAATGTAATGTTTAGGGGATGTTATAAAAAAGATGCTCGGGAAATGTCAGTGTTCCTCATGCTGGAAGTCTTAGTCTGCCTAAGTGTACAGGGATCAGGGATCTATCTATTCTTAAGGAAAGGGTTAGTAGAAGGCAGATGTCACAGCAGTGTATTACTGCTATTTTGGAAAATTGTCCATCTTAACTAGATTTAAAATTTACACAAAATATGAAGAAAATCTGAGTTAAAGAGAGGATATTTAGTTCATACAGTATGCTTTGAACAGTCAGAATGATTTTGAATTTTGAATAAGTAAAGCGTTGTTACTAATAAGAACTTATAGCAACAGCAGATGTGTGTGTGCACATACACAAGTATACATGTGGTGTGTGTGTGTGTGTGTGTGTGTGTGTGTGTGTGTGTAATCTTCCCATCGAGAACAACTAGAAAAGCTAGCTAAAATTTTAAAAAATCTAAACCCAAGATCTCAGAAGCAAAGGCTGTCTACAAAACAAGGCTGAATACTATGTGTGTGTGTGTGTGTGTGTGTGTGTAGGTGTGCACACATGCGTGCACGTGTGTGTGTAGGTGTGTGCGTGCATGCACATGGGCTTTTTCCTTGGGAGAATTTGCATATATAAAAACATAAAAGTAGTGGCTGAAGTCTTAAGAAGCTATGAGATTTTGGTAATCTCAGTGTGGAGGGGGAAAAAAATTAGAGTTCAGATGCTGCCAAGGAACAATGACTTGACACTAGTGTTCTTTCAGTGAGGATCAGCTGGGTCTATACATTAAGACTAACAAAGAAATGGACACAGTTATTCTTCATAAAGACTTCATTTTCAAATAAAATTACTCAGCGATTGGACTAAGGTGATATGTCCTACCTTAATATCTTCTGAAAGTAAAAATATATTTCTCTGGAGGAAGATAATAGTAAATGATTAGTACTTAATAAAATAATACCCAGATAGGCAAAAACTGGAGATTGTGTTTCCACTTCTAATTTAAGGAGCTACAAATATTGCTCCTGTCCTATAGTAACTCAAAAAGGATAACCTAAAACTCATAGTTCTTCTTGATCTCATTAAAGAGGTGAGGTTACAAATTGATCAAGGGATTCTGTATAATGATGTGAACCTTTGAAGAGACAGCACCAGCTTATTTTTTCATGTTGACAAAGCATGGGAAAAAGAGGTAATTGCTATAAACTCTAGAAGAAAAAGCCAGATGAAAGGCCAAGGGTGAAGAAGAGTATTAGTTTAGATTACCTGGAAGCTTCAGAACAAATTGAATTTGCATTCACTTGAGAGCTCTCCAAAGACTTCAACCGGATGCTTAGAAGAAAGAATGGGGGCGATCAGAGAAAATCCCTCTCACTGGATGACATGACAAAAATCTGATTACCTATGGTGGACAGGCATGAAACAGTGTGTACTTCCCTGAATCTTTATTTCATCTGGAGAGAAAATTTTAAACTGCAGAGAAATAGCTCTTGCTGTCCAACAAAACGGGAAAGAAAGAAAAATAAACCCTTCATTTGCCTCTAGGGAGGTAAAGGAAATCTTAAGAATCAACCACAGATCACTTCTCCTTAGGAAAGGAGAAACAAAAGCCTTCAGGCCTGGGGGTTAGGCAGGACAGCATTTTAGAACCAAATCAAACCAAAACAAAGAATAGATTTGCTGCTGATTGAAGGAGCAAAAAAATGTCTCCAGGAACTCAACCCTGCCAGGTATCCCAAGCTGAGTGTGATTGCCACAGAGGGGCGCTTTGGTGCGGGAAAGACACACACCAGCCTTCCCTAAGAACGGGACTCCCTCAACCCGGGTGATGGGAATTGGGGTATAATCTTACATTGGAGTATTAAATGATAAATATAGTGATGCTTTGCTAATAATGATTTTCTTGGCATTGATTGTATTAAAATACTGAACTTTGCCTAGACAGAGTTCTAAATTAACTGCTATTTAATATAATTTGGTTTTCCAAGAAAATATATTTTTAGCAGTTTCTGGGAACACTATTTCTAAGAAACAAATGAAGTCTTATGAAAATTCAAAAATAATTTAACTTTTATAAAGCTTGTGTGACAACAGGAAAAGTCTAATAAGCTTTCAAAAATATTCAGTATTTGCCTAAAATTAACTTTCATCCTTGTTATTTCATAAAATCTAGGGTAAATAAATCCACACTTTCTTCCTAAAAGCATTTAATGAAATGCATATGAACCTAATTTTAGAAACAATAATTTTAGTAATACAAATGTGTATTATTACATTCTATATTTGCACAAAGTTTTGAAAATAACAAGACATCATTCATATTGTTTTCTCTTAATATGAATACTATTTTTCAGTTTACTTTTATTCTGCTTCTTGGATCTTGGCCATATTGTACTGAGGCATTAGCAAATACCTTGAATGATAAGGATGATGGCTGTACCACTCATAATTAATTGGAAGAATAAACTTGAAGGGATATGAACATGAGAGCACTGAAAACTTGGATTTCCTATCTTTCCTTAATATGAGATAGAAATTTGTTTTGTTTAAGCTACTATTATTTTGCATTTCTCTGCTATATTCAGCTAAACTCAAATCATACTTGAGAAAGTAGAATTAGTCAATTAGTCAATAACGTCAATTACTCAAAGCCTTTTAGTTGTCTTTAAATATAATTATCTATCATGTTTTCTTCACCCAAAGAATAAATTTAAACATTCAGTCATTATTTACAGTAACAAAATAAGCAATGTTGCTGTTATTCTGGCTTTTGCCTGTGCACTTACCTCATTAATATCACATATTATTTAATAAAAAATTAATGCACACATATCAGCTGCAACATTTAATTCCTTTCAGCAAATAGTATGTATGATTGTGGTAATAGTAGGTACTGAAGATATAAACAACAAATCAAGCCCGGCTTCAAGAAGCTCACAGTGCAGAAAGCAGACACACGGCAGACTATCACCAACCACTCCCAACTGTATTTCCTTGGTAACAGAACCCCAAATTATTTTGTTGCAAGTGAAATTAAGCTGACTGCAGGGAGGACAAGCTCTTTCTCATTCCCAAGAGAATGATGATTTGTCTGAATGTCTGAGTATTTCATCCTCTTTGGACAATGAGTAGATTATGTGCGGACATTTAACCCAGTTTCACATAATGAGATATAAAAAATTTCGATTGTTATTTCTCCATTCCTTTTTTGACTCGGACACTGACAAGATGCTGCCGTTGTTATGGCAGCTATCGAGGGTTCCTAAAGGATAGATCAAGAAGCTCTACACATGCTGTGATTCTACCATTACTAGTATACTGTATTCAGTAATTTAGTTACATAAAATTGTGTTTGTTTTAGTAACAGATTTTTCGGTTATTGGCAGTTTATTTTATTTCCAATAGATATAAATATATGCATGAAACAAAATGAGCTTGTTGAAAAGAGACAGAGTGAACAGAGGCTCAAAGAAACTGAAGGGAAAAATGTCTAAATCTGTGTCAAGTGGTCAAGAAGGTTGTACAAAAAGGTAGGGTTTGAAGTTTTGAACAAAAATAAATTCCCATGCCTGAAGCATAATGGTATGTAAGTAGACATAACAACACAGACAGACAGAGATCGAACAACAGACAGACAGAGATAAAATGGTGCAGAATTATGTATAATAATTGTGGATTTATTTTATATGTGAGGGAGAGTCTTTGAAACATCTTAAACATAGTAATGGTGACATCAGATTTTGTGGCTTACAAATATTACACTAACACCACCATCCAAAAGCTTGTGGGGGAAAGGGTAACAAAACAACACGGGAGATGCAGCAGGATGAGCGGCTGATGTAACAAGCTAATGGGAAGTGAGGGAGGGGAGGAGTGCACTTCTGCCCGGCTGAATGACTCACTGAAGACAGCACCTTGTGGGAGGAACAGAATCAGGTCTGGGGTAAAGCTCTACTACGCTATTGTGCAGGTCCATTTTCCTCCATCGCAGCAAATCCCTGGGATAATCAACCTAGGAACAGCTGCATTTTGTTTTGGCTCATAGTTATGACACTTTCAGCCCATGGCCTCTGGCTCCTTTGCTTCTGGGCCTGTGACAAGGGGGGACATCATGGAAGGGGCAGGCGGCAAAGGGAAACAACTCACTTCGTGGCCACAAGTCAGAGGAGAAACAGCAAAGGGGCCAGGCTCCCATTGGTCCCTGTAGGGGCCTGCGCGGATGACCTAGGGAACCTCTCATTAAATTCCACCTCGGGAGGGTTCTACCACTTCCAGAAGTGCCACGCTGGAAAGCAAGAGTCTACCGTGTGGATTTGGGGATATAACCAAGGCCCAAACTATCAGAGGTATACTAAATACAGTGTGCACAGGTCCTCCAGGTGGAAAAGACCAGACGTAGCTCACAAATAATTGTGTCAAGGGACAAAAGTGGAGATCAGTGAGAGCTGGTGCTACATACACAATTTTGAGGTATGCCAGCACCCAAAGGACAAGTAGAAGGAAGAAGAAAAATGGAAAGATTAGCCATAGAAGAAATAAGTAAATATTTCCTATCAAAGTAATACGTTAAATGCGTCCAACTACGATTAAGATTGCAACATTTACGCTGTATTTGGGGGGTAGATTATTAGTAAAATTAGTACAGGTAGTCACCAGGATTCCTCCTTTCCTTGCCATTTAGCTGCAGTAGCTGTCACTTTGATAGCACATGAATCCACACTCTTGAAACACTTTTGCTTAGCCTTCAAAACATTCTTTTAGTTCTGCTCCCTATTTGAGGATATTCTGGTTCTCTCTTCCTCTCCCTTCTTCTCTCATTCTCCTTCCCTTCTTCCTCTCCTTCTCCTTTCTTCCATGGCTATATCCTCCACACGTATTCTCTTGGTTATCCCATTGAGTCTTAGGACTTTAAATGCTGTATTAAATTTACCACCAAGTTTATGCATCCAATCTGAAGATCTTCCTGATCTCCAGACTCATATATCTCATTTCCTGTTTAACATCCTCAATGGGATATTAAATAGAATCTCAAGCTTAATTTATTTAAAACAAAATATCTGCTATTCCCCTATAAAATGTATTCCTACCTGTTTTTCTACTTTATTTTATATGACTACAGTATACTGTGATGACTAAATATAAAGAACAGCTGATGTTTTCAAATATGAGTCCATGAACCTTCTGGTGATAAAGATAAGTTAGTGAAGGCTTGAAAGTGTCTGTTGACATTTTAGTAAAGCTGTACATGTAAATTTTTCAAAGCATTAAGAGATAAAGAACTTATGTTACTACTACCAAAATAATTTTTATTTGTCCAGTTCTAATGCATTTCTTAACTAGTTTACATTTCCTTACTTACCTTTTTAAAAAACCCAAGACAAAGATTAGAACTAGGAAGATAAGTGACAAAATATAATTTTAATGAAAACTTTTCTTTTTTATACTCTGGTTGAGGAATTTTGCTTCTGTTCAAGGACCTACTATGTTCCCAGGCTCTGTGTCTGCAGTCACCTGTTACAGCAGTGTAGGAGTGTCCAGGTGAAAATAGCGTATCCAGTAGACACCGCAGTCTCTTGCACTTTGCATCTAAATACACTAGTGATCACTGATTGTTTGCCTTCCTAGAGTCTGCATTCCTCTCTTTCTGTCCAAGCTCTGTGTTTGTACTCGGTGATCTTCTGCTCTGCTCCAGTCCACAATTAGGTAAAACTCTCATCCATACACTATGTCTGATGGGTCATATTTATGCTAATTGTTTTCTTGGATATTCTGATGGTAAATTATAGGAGCATATTGACAGGACACTTAGGATTTAATACAAACCACCAAAAAGGAGGGTTTTTGGTCTGTGGACTTAAAACATAAATGGTAGGAAACCCTTTACAATTCAACTCTCTTGCTGCCATGAGGAGACTTCTAGAATTTCCAGGAGCTTACTTCTCGGAGTTTGAAAAAAATCCAGCACAATTAAAGGGCCTAAGTCACAATGATATCGCTGGAGACTGAAACTTACTAGGAATGATACAACTTCAAACTCTCTGCTTAGCGTTTTAGTGAGATGACTTGGAATTATGTACTGCTCTTTATGTTGCCTACAAGCTGAAACAACAACCATTGGCATTTATAAGATTTTTTTTTGGCATTTATAAGATTATACAAAAATATAACAGCACTCAGAAAAGGCCTCAGCATCAACCACACTGCAATCGAGGAGGAATTGCTACTAAATACAAAGGTACCACCATGGGAGTGTCACGGGTGCACCCTGCTGCTGGGAATTTTGAAAGACCCTCTACCAGAAAGTCTGCACAGATACACTTACTTCTCATTGCCTCACTAAATGTCCTCAGTTTAGTAAAACAAAAGATCTATGTCTACCAGAAAACCATAGAGCTATCTGGTATAGCACCGGAGCCACAGCGCTCTCTCTTTCTCACATTATCACGCAGTTTTTCTTTCTTCTCTTGGCCCATTATCCCTGTCCGTATCTATCTTAATCAAAATAAAACTGGGAGGAAAATGAGATAAAACAGTAGTGCCCTACCCTAGAGAAGTGCAACTTCTCAGTAATAGAGTGCAGGTGGAGGCAAAAAGGAAACATTTTTCATGAATTTTTTCACCACTTTAAGTCAGTATGAAAAGGAGAAAATTCCATCTGCATACAAAAGATCATACTAGATAAACACAAGGCCTTCTACACAAAGACTATTACGGTATTGAAATAAGATTCCTATCAAAATTTATATAAGAAAATAAACTACAAGAAAATAGTGATGTAATTGATCAAGAATTCAAAAAGAGTTTGGGGCCTGCAGAAACGTACACATTTTGTCTTTTGGTAATGAACAGTCTATACGTGGCTCTTCTCATTTAAGAACAGGGATGCACATTTTGCCAGCTCAGAGCACGGGCTGGAGGATGAGACTGATAAAATAGTGGTCATGAAGAAAATAAAAGGCAAGAGCAGAATAAAAATACATATCTAAGTAAAAATTTAAAACTGTTATATAAAAATGGAGGAAAGTCAGATTGGCATCACTTGCCACCACTGCACAAAAATTAAGAAACTAATCACAAGGAAGAACTCAAGTATGAAAAGTAACATGATTTTTCTAAATTGTTAAGAAAAGAAATCTGAATATGGTTTTGAAAACAGAAATGACAAACTAATTTTTGTTTTTTGGCTTTTTTTGTTTTTGTCTTTTTGATACAGGGTCTCACTATGCAGCTCAGGTTGGCCTTGTGCTCACTTTGTAGCTTAGGCTATTCTCAAACTTGCGATGATCCTCCTGCCTTGGCCTCCTGAGTGCTGGGATTACACCTGTGCGCCAACACACCCAGTGACAAACTAATTTTTGGAAGAGAAGATAGGCAACATAAAATGTTATTTATAAAATTGAAATTTTAATTTTTTCCCCCAGAAACCAAGATTTAGGAAAATAAGAAAGCAAAGGTATAATGAACTTCCCATTTTACAGATGTAATCAATAGACATAATTTGTTTCTTGATATTTGGGGAGAAATTGATTCAAAATATTACACAGAAATTGGGCCAAAGTCATTTTTATACTTTGAAAAAAAACAGACATGAAAAAACAAACCTTGAAACAAAATTTTAAATTCTAAATTTTATGTTAAAATACACTACCTGAGTCACTTTTCTTACTGCTGGGAAACGACATCTGACACTTTCAGCTACGCGAAGGGAAGGTTTATGTTAGCTCCCAAGCTGTAGAGGTTCAGTGCATAGTCTACTGGCGTCCGTGGTGCGCCTAAGGCAGGGTTGCACGGCACACGGCCATGGTGCAGGGAAGACGCTCAACAAAACAGATAAAAGTACGTCTTGCTTTTATTTCATAGGACGAAACTAAATAGTAAGAAAAATAAACATATAAATGGTACAGAGGATAACGTGGTACGGTGTAGAGACAGACAGTGCAGAGAAAGAGAATCGGAGGTTCTGCGAATAGCGCTCACACTACAATCTTTTAAAAGATGGTATGGGAATACTTCACCTAAGTACTGATACTGAACTAATGTTTGAAGGAGAGAGAGCAAAACATAAAGACACCTTGTGAGAAATCCTGCCACATACAGGGAATAGCAAAAGCAAGAGCAAGGAGGCATGTTCCTGAAAGGTTTGCGAAACTGTAAGAAAAATCAATAAAAGTGCCTAAAAATGTATAATTGAAAGTCAGAGATATACCAGCATGATATGATTCAGAAAATTTTGTGAAAATTACTTTTATACTATTTTGAATTTTTAAATATATGAAATATATTGCCTTTGTTATCCAACCCCCCAGAAAGCCTTAAAATCTCATTGAAAACTCAGTATTGAATATTTGAATTGTACTATATACCCAGAGCTATGCAAAAACCTTTAAGATTTTTAATCTTAATCTTTAATTAATATTTTTAATCTTATCTTTAATTAAGATTTTTAATCAAATAATTAAGATTTTATATCTTAATCTTCAATTAAGATTTTATAAGCAAGGTATGATTACTACTTGGGAAAACATTTGAAAAATAAAGAAAATTAGCCATTTTTAAAACCAGCCATTAGCTCACAAACTTTAAATCTTCCTATTTCTGACGTCCTGTAATTCTAAGTGACCATTATTCTCACTGCAAAAATAGTCATAAATGATTAGGCATAAATAGGATTTTAAAAACACGTTTGCATCAGTTCATTTCAATATGTGTTCCTCAGGTGTTTTCCAATATAATTAACTTAGAAACTTGCTACAAATGCAGACTTCTGGATCAGATCCTTAATCTAACAAATCAGAATGTTGGAGTGGAGTTTTTTCAGTAATACCCTCAGATGATTTATATGCACAATAGGCTTGAGAACTCCGACTCGTAAATAATAGTAGAAGTAATTTACCATGAAAACTACTTCAGCTACCTTCTGCTAACAAAAATTAGGCTCTTAAATTTCTGTCATTCCCGAGTTTAACTTTTAGGTGCCTGGCATAGTATTTGGTCTAATCATTCTCATTGTATGTCCAGTCATGATGCTCTTAAAAGCTTACATGACAAAATAGGTCACAAGTGCGGCATTAGCCTACATGAAAATCCTGGCTTAGGCAGCAAATAGAAAAGGATCAGGTTATGATGGCAGCTCACAAAATGAGCACTTTTACCAGTACACATTCTAGTTTGATGAGCAGAAATTTTATATGTAAGACTAAATATGGTATATTAGAGAAAGTAAGATACTAACTCTAAGAGTGAGAAGCGTGAGTGCAGTTACCTTCAACACCCATCTATGTGTACTTATTATTGTAGGTTCACGTATTTTAATCATCAAAATAAAAATTATGTCGACCCAAATGATGCAATTACATTTATTTACTTCCTTTTTTGCAATATGAAAATATTTTTTTATTTCACTGAAGATGTAATCCATTTTAGCTAAGTTGCCTCATTCATAATACCTTCAGTGTGACAACTCAGAGAGTCAGCCAAAGTAAAGCAGAGGAGAAAAAGCACAAATTCCACTCATAAACTAAGAAGCTAGAAGTAAATATTTAACTAAATGAACACAATGAAAGTAAATATTTATCACAGAAGGTGTAGAATAGAGTGCAGCAAAAATCTGCACCCTTAGTTTTATAAATACATTTATTCTTCATGAAGACTTGAGTGATGGTATAAATAGTTCTGTAAGCTCAAGAGACCTTGTTCCTTTCTAACTAATCTAGACTGTGAACTACATCTCCGAAGTAAGTATTGGCAGCCCTGAAATAAGTCTTAAGTTTTGCTAAGCAAAGGTTTGTATCAGGTAATGTGGGATCTACACATAGAAAGTATATGCTACTTATCAGTAGTCTACCTGTTAAAAATCATGCTCTTAGATATAAAACATGAATTAATGCTACTATTATGGTGAGATATTATGTCCAAAAACCTATTGACATATGTTAATGATATATATATATACATACATATATATACATACACACACACACACACACACACACACACACACACACACACATATATTTGTTGTTGTTGTTTTGAGACAGGGTCTTGCTCTAATTCTTGCTGGTTTTAAATTCACTATGTAGCCCAGACTGGCCTTGAACTCATGGCGAACCTCCTGCCTCAGCCTCCCAAGTTCTGGGATTATAGGCATGTGCCACCACACCGAGCCACTATTACATTTTAAAGGAGTTTACTTATTTCATAGCTTATTGTACTTGCAAGTAAAGCTTCAAAAGTAGACAAGTCCGTGTACATAACCAGCTCAATATGTGACCAAGTCCAATGGCATAATATACCTCATCTCGGTATTTCAACTCTGAGACAATCACTTGAGTCCTGTTAAAACCTAGAGTGGGGCCCTTCCTCGTAAATTCTGATTTGGTACAGGTATGGCCTGATAATCTTAAAGCCCAGCCAACTTTCAGGAGCTACTAATATGGCTGGTCTAAAGTGCATTCTAAGTAAAAATGCTGTAAGTGGTAGCTAGTGCCAAAGTGGAAGAAAGCCTAGAATATACATGTATCCAACTGTAAAAATGCACCTAAGTGTGACTATACCTAGACTTCAGATATAACTTTTAAAGGCATCAAAAGGCATGTAAAAAGCAGCTTCTAAAAGGCATATTCCTAATATCTAGTTGTAAATGTCCTGACCTATGTACACTTACACACCATAGAGTGCACTGGAATAAAGGATCTTTAAGGTAACAGATCGCAAATTGCAAAAGGCTTTGCAATAAAACTTAAATTGAATTACTAATCAAATAAATTATGTTGTGGGAAGATATTTTTAAAGTAAATATTTAAGTAAACTTTTTTTGTCTTTTTGAGACAGGGTCTCTCTATGCAGTTCAGCTGGCCTTGGACTCACTTTGTAGCCCAGGCTGATCTAGAACTCGTAACAACCCTCCTGCCTCAGCCTCCCAAGTGCTGGGATTATAGGTGTGCACTACCACACCCAGCTTAATATGATATAAAACATATGAATATTTGTTGGGTGCAATTATTTTAACAATACAAAAGTGATTTAAACCTAAATTATTCAACATTTTGCATCAGTCACTTGAAGAAGTACAGTGAAAGAGAAAACAATGTTGGTAATATATTTTATAACTTTAGAGGGGCAGCACAATGCTATATGTCAGAGACTGAGGTTCTAGATGAGTTTTCCTATTCTTAGCTTTGAGAAACATAATATTTATGTTTGACATTCTCACTTTAATAATGGTGTTACATTAACTGATCCCTAAGGATTCTTCTAGCTTAAATTCTCAAATGGCTTCTTCAAACCTGTTCATGTCTATCTTTAAGAAAAACACTGTATGATTCTTTTCATTAAGGATCACTCAAAGTGCATTTAAAGCCAAACAACTGTACGTTAGCTATTTCTTATTAGCCAATTATTTATTTTTCAAGAATGCACGTGGATCTGTTCACGTTAGAACACGAAAGCTACATCTTAGTACATTAAACATGAGTGCCCTGTTAATAAGAATTATTTTCTACTTTCCAACTTGAAAGTGAATTTTTTATGTGTGACATGAAATTGAACTTATACATCATTGTAAATGAGCTTTTTTGGAACAATAGAACATGCTTACAGCTTAAAGTGTTAAAAATTTAGAAAAAGCGAACAATGCTTAGACAAGGAAAACTGAGAACTATCACCAGTTTTCCGCCTTTGAGTGTTTGAGTTTATGAACTAAGTGCTCAATACGATCTTCAGTGACACATGGGGATGTATTCCCAAGTACTCCGTGTTATAATACCTGCTCAGTACACGGAGATTTGTTTCACCTTTGCCAGGATCTCTCTGAACATGCCAATTATCAAAAATCATTAGAATAGCAAATAACATCGATGAGCTATCTTCTAAATTATCTTACTGTAGAAGATGAATAGTACTGCCAATTTCTATATTTCTTAAATCAGAATGCACAATTTTAGGAGATAATTAGCCTACTAAATCACACTTCATAAGCACAGGTAAAGTACTGAAAAGTCAGATATTTACCGCTACATCTAAAACCTTATTTCACACAAGTAGCTGATACTGTGACATGTGGATGCCAAGCACCAGCCAGCTGTGGCTCCAAGTTTAGGTTTGTTTTGTTTTTACAGTCTAGTCTATTATAAATATTTGAATTTCTCTTCAATTGGTAATATATTTATTTTTCACTGAAATCTGATGAAAACATCTTGAACTTTCTCTTTTATTGGGACAGCCCATATACTAGCATTTAAACTTTTAAATCTTTCTAATAAATCATAATGGGTTTTTTCCCTTTCAGCATAAGAAGGCATTTTATATAGCTTTCCCTACCAACTTGTATTACCAAATTTACAAGTCTTTCCTTTAAGTAAACTCAATTTTTTAAAAAACGTTATGCTATATTTTGTTTCTCTATACAGTAGGTTCTTTGGGGAATGTCTAAAATCCTCTGTAGGTATCCGTATCTAATTTCTTTTTCACAAATCTCTAAGGTACAGTCTCACCAACAGTGGGAGAACAATCACGGTGTCATTATAACATAACAAAGCCCCTGCTTTATTGGAGGATGAAGAGTATTAACTAACCATTAGTTTAATATGTTTCTGGTACAAGAGAATAGAGGAACCTGAGTTAAGAAGCAATTCCATTCACCCAGTATGACTTTTATGAGTTTAAATACTTCAAAAAAACCTGTTCCTGAAAACACACAGAAAGTTATATGGTATCATTTTGATATTTCAATCTGCTAAATGAAACATATATAAAAAATAAAATGAGATAATTCAGCAGTTGTGGAAAGCTAGCTGTAATGCTTGCATATAATATGTATCATTAGGAATGGCCAACTAAAGTGGTTATTCAATAACCTGATATATTGCTACCTTTCTTGCATATATCAGATTTCACATAAACTCTGGAATATAGGAAATGTGAATTCTTCAAAATTGTTGGAAATTTCATTTTAGTCTTCATTATAATGTTTAGGAAAATAAAATTAGGTATCTGAGAAATTTACATATCTTTTATTAATAATGCAACTTAATCATTCATGCTCAACTTTGATCTATTAGGGCAAAACAAACAAAAAACAAACATAAAACAGTTCTTACTTTTTTCTGATGAATTTAAAAATGGCCATGCTAGGCTCAGGCAAAGGGTGACTAGGTAGATTTATAGTAAACAGCAACAACACACTGCTAAGCCCTACTGGTTCCTCTAATGGGAGCAGAGGAATTTAAAAACTTAGTTTTCTAAGCTAAATTAATTTGTTACTTCCCTACAATATTTCAATGCACCAATATATAATTATAAAAATAAAGAATTTTACAGCTTTCAAGTACACACACATGATATTTTCTTCAGAGTTGCCCACAATTCTTTAAGCATTTCTATTAATATCAACATAGAAAAAACTCGGACCATTATAAATAATAAAACTCAGCTAGTCTTTTATTGTCCTCACTCCAGAAATGTGATTTTTGTTTGGATGAATACCCTCCGAAATAAGTAACTTCTTTATTTAAAAAGAACTTCTAGGAACTGTAATGCATTGACCTAAAGCTTATCTGTGACATTAATCTCTAAATAATCCACCAAAGCATATTATCCAAAACTGTACTGAATTGGCTGCTTTTCATAATCATTTAATTACTACCTGTAATTTTTGATCCTAGAACTGGAAAGGCTGGCAGACCGCCTGTCTCAGACCTTTGCTTTGAAACAGGTCTGCGCTAACTATATCCCGTTCATACATGCCCGGAACCCTCAGAGAATCACAAAAGGATCCAATGCCGTTTTGCCCGTGCGAGTTGTAATCATCACCAGTCCAGCATCAGTTCCCCTCCAGGTAGTGCTAAGAAAATCCACAAATCCACAAATACATGCATCGGATAACGTTTAAACTTCTGCTGTGTTCAAGTTTACAAACGCTCGTGAATTGATTTTCACTTATTTTGTAGTTACTGTCGTCCAGCACTGATGTTAGAGTACTGAGAGCAGCAATTATACTCTCCTGTTGCTGAGCTTTCAACGGACTCCATTTCACACTTTTTAAACAATGAACTTGGATTTGCTTTTCAGTTAGGTTTCTTTGAAGGATATTTGTCAAAGATTTAAAAATGTAATCGCTGCAAACCTCTGTTGGAGATACACACGTACAGTAATTGTGACTTGTTTTTAACTGTTTCTTTTCAATCTACTTTAAAAAATTAATATAGCAAAAAGTCACCTAAAATTTTTTCTGTTCCTTTTAAGGTTTGCATGCAAAAATGTCTGAGCATTTGGGGGCAAGCCAAGAAAAACTGTATTCTTCATGATTCATTTAATACACAGTATACTTCTTTATACTCGACACCATCTCCCCCCACCACACACGTTTGGTGAAAGCTTTCGGGGCGCCACCCTGACATCAAGACCATCTCCAAAGGTTAAAGCGAGCCGTGCAGAAGTAGTTGATCCGCACAGTGATGAGAACGCCACGCCCGGCGCCAGACACACTTAGCACGCAGAGCGGAGCTTGTGGACGTGGCCGCAGTGTACCCTCCCGTGGTAGACCGCGCACACACACGCTGCGTCGTGTGAGAATCAGGCGTGTGATTCCGAGACGCGGGGCGCTCGCAGCCCGGCACCCGCGTCGTGTGCGGAGCCCCGTGCGGCGCACAGCACGCTCGCGTGCGAAGGCCCGGTCGGTGGGAGCCCCCGACACGGGGCCACAGCCGTTCCGCATTCCCCCTCCGCTGCCCCGCCTGGCCCGGGTCTCACACGCGCTGGCCCGCCCGCTCCTTACCTGGAGGCGGCTCGGCTGCGGACAGCGGACGGTGCTGAAGCGGGCGCGGCGGGAGAGGAGCACCGCCCGCGCGGCCCGCCCGCCCCGCTCCGCCCTCTCCTCCCTCCCCGCCCTCGCGCACTGAGCTCCCAGGGGCGGGGCGCCCGGGCCGCGAGTTCCCAGGGGCGGGAGGCGCGCACCTTGAACCCCACTGCGGCGCCCCACGGGAGGGGGGGGCGCTCTCAGGGCACCGCCCCGGCGGTCCACGTGACCACATCTCTGGTCGCTGATTGGAGAGACTGGCAAGGGGAGGCGGGAATAGCTTTAGACAGCTGAGACTGGAGGCGGGAGGATGGAATAGTTACCTGGCAACGGGCCGCTGCTCGGAAGACGTGGTTACCAGGAGCTGGGACGGGCTTCAGGTGCGGAGGTCTGTAGTGTGTCGGAAGGTCTCACCACCTAACATTCCGTACCAGTCTATGTTTTCTAAGAAAGTGAAGCAAATACACGATAAATAAATCGCCCTATGTCCTCAGGACCCTAGTCTTAAACCATCGGCTGGAATGTGAATGCAGAGTGCTGGCTGTCTTGCACATACTGCCCGACTGGGCTCAACCAGCTCTGTGGGAGGACTCGGGATGAGCTTGTCTCCACTAAGCGAGCTGCATTCTGACCTCACACTGGCCAAAAGTGACATTTTCCTTGTGGAATCTGGTTGAACAGTATTGTTTGGTGTTGTCATTTTAGATTCTTTATACATCTGAAACACTGGCACTACCTACGGCCTTTATTCAACACTATAGAAAAATTGGACGACTTCATATACTCGAAATGTAATGTATTAACAACACTGAACTTTAATTATATGCCAGATTCTAAATAGTTTTAAATTAATGGTCTAGTTCTAATAGGGAAATTCCCTAGTTGTAGCTCTTAACCTCTCCTGTGCAATAAATTCTTTTTTTTAACATAGTCTCTGAAGAGACCAGTTCTCACCACTGCATTTATCTTATTTTGTAAATGAAAATTAAAAGACAATTCTCTGCATGGGCGATAAACTAAGATCAGTGTTTACAACTCTGCACCCTGTATTCTGACAAAATGTCTAATAAGTAGTAAACCTTCGATAAATGCTTGTTGCGTGGATGAATAAATAAATTAGCATATAATCTACCAAAGTATAAACATCAACTAAAAATAATTCAATCTGTGAAGTTCTAAAATAGAGCTATCTAAAAATTCTTGAAGGTTATTTCATAGGACTGTGTTCTGGAGAAAATTTACTTCCAAGATACTCAGGGAAACTTTAATAAGAATACTATTTGAACAGGGACTTAATAGACTTTATAAACATAGGAGAGGACTTCAGGGCCAAGATATAGCTTAGTGGCACGGTGCCTGACTTGCAAGCACAAGGTACTGAGTTTGATTCCCGATGCACATATATACCATACATTGTCTACAAGCACAAAAACTTGGCAAAACTGAATAAGAGTTCTTATGATTTAAATCTGAAATGTTTGCCAGACGTCCCTCGTGTAGAGTTGACACTTTCAGAAGGTGATTGGATCATGAGGACCCTCAACTCCTAGTGTAGATTAAACCACTGATGCAAGCAATAATCTAATGCCATTTTGGGGAGGCATTATATGTAGTGGGTAGGGTCTTGTGGGAGGGCATGGATCATGGGGGCACAACCTTGGGGACTGTCTTGTCCCTGGCTCCTTCCAGTCTGGCTCTTTCTCTCTCTTTCTGCTTCTTAGCTGCCATGGGGTGGACAGGTTTCCTTTGCTACACTTTCCACCATGATATGTCTGTGTTGCCTCTCGTGTTAACCCTTCTCAGGGATGTCAAAGCTTACCTGAGAGATACAAACTCTTGTTGTGTATTGTTAAGGGTGCAACAGCAGACCTTTCACAGTAGTGAAATTTATTATTCCTATTTATTTGGCCATCCATGTGATCATATACTCTTAATTTGACCATATTCATCTTAAATGATAGTTTTTAGTTTATTATACCCCAGATAGAATTTTTTGGTGTAAGTACATTTTACTTGTATCTAAAAAAGCCATGATAGTCCCTTAGGTATAAAAGTATCCAATATGGACTTTAAATCTCTGTGTGTGTCACTGTGTTTCAATAAGCTTTATCAAAGCCTTATAATTGAAAAAGTAAACACAATATGTTGACACAGTACAAGAGACCAAACTCAGGTAAAACTAAAGTTCAGATTTCTGGTTCTAGAAATGACTATGGTTATTTTGTCAGGAAAAAAAAATAAGATGTTGTTGCTAAGAATGGGAGTCCTTCATGGAGCAATTTGCTAAAAATATTTCAGGAGACTTTGGATTCCTAAGATAAAGCTTTCCATTTTAAAGTTCACTGTTAACACATTTAATTCACAATTTAAATTATTAGTGACAAGTTAAAGGGCAGTTAGCTATTCACTTGCTTTTAAAACCCTATGATCATACATCATAAGTAAAAATCTAGCCATCATAAAATTTTTTTCAGAGCATGACTCAATTCCCTTTGATTATACTTTGTGAAAGTAAATATAAAATTAAACCCCAGAGGATTTCTTCTGTGTTACTATTGTCTTACCAGTACACAGAAACACTGTGAAACAGTGAGAATGAGAGAGAATCTTGAACATATATAGTTATAAAATTATGAAAGCAGTATATTACAGTATGTTTTTCTTGATGACAGTGATAATTGATGGATTTTATTACCTAGAAATTGTTCAAAGGAGCACAGCAGGCTAAATTAAGAACAAACTTCACCTGTTTTTCTTTTTGCATGTTGTTTCTCTACACTATCTGGTTCCTATCACCATAACCTCATCAGTTGTTTTGTTGTTTTCAAGGGAAGAAAAAACAACAATATGATCCAAATTCTCTGCTTCAGATGTTAAAATTTTAATTAATTTTTCCTCAACAGGATATTGGGGGCTAAGTAAGAATATAAACAGATCATTCCATAAATAGCTAGTATAATATTTTCTTAAATTAAAGTTAAAAATTTTAACTGTACATGATAAATTACTAAAGAGATTGTTGTATTTCACTTTTCAAGGCTTTGCATTGAAAAATGTTTTATTATTAAGTTAAAGGTTAGAGATTGATCAAGAGAGAATATCCGTAGGGAGTCATTTATAAATGTTCTATAACTCTTCCTTTTTTTTTTGGCTAGAGTATTTTAGTATAGTGTAGAGTTTCTTGAGACACCCAGTGGGTCAATGTCTGCTCTGGTTTACTTGGGTGGGGAAGAAGATTCCTAACTTCCAGGAGCTAGAACACCTATATTTTTGTTTTGTTTTGGGAGTTTTGTTTTGGACACAAAATTGTCCCAGATGGAATCTCAGGTTTGTTTTAATTTGCATCTGTTGAAGAATTACCAGTGATGTTGGATATTTTTTCACATCTTTATTTTCTGTTTCTACTTCTTCATGTGAGAAATGTGTATTAATCTCAGATGACCATTTATGGATTGGGTCTTTAAATTTGGGGGGTCTGACTTTTTGAGTTTTTTTTATATATTTTAGATATTAGTCCTTCGTCTGAGGAACAACTGTTCCAAAAATTTGGAATAGCAAAATTTTTTCCTGCCCTGTGAGTTGTCTCTTTACTCTTCACCACTCTGTTGGTGGTTTATTTTGCTGTAGAAGAGAACATCTTGAAGATGAGATGTCTTGCCAACTTGAATAGAGATGGCTTTTATGGGGAAAACAAGGAAGCTCCCTAGGGGACTATCAGATAAGAGTTAATAATTCCGCTGAACTGTCATCGTGCCTTGCTAACCGGAAACAAACCTCTGCACACAGCACAACACTATGGCTTCGTTGTTCCTCAATAAATCTGGGTGTTTGAGTCAGTTTGGGGCTTCATTTTAGTGAAATCCCCTGACCCTCATCAAAGATATTGTCTGTCTTTTAAGTCTTTATTCTTCTCTCCATCAGGGTTTGCTGGCCAAAACCCAGGAGTGTAGCTGTTTGTATTATACAAAAGTAACTTTCATTATCGTTAATACAAGTATGTTTAAATTTTGAGAGACTTCTTACTTAATCAGTATGCCATTTCCTCAATTATAAATACTTTATGTATATATGAGGGGATCAGGCAGGTGTATCTCAAAGGAAGACTCAAAATCTTGCAAATTTACATGGCATTTAAGGTAATATTATATTTAAAATAGAGCAAAAATGTTTTGTATTTTGTTTGGGTGTTTTGCTTGTTTTTTTTAAAGAGTCAAATCTTTAACAGAGAGGACTGAATTGACATATTTGTCAACTGCTTACAGTTTGAGAAATGGAAACAAGCTCAAAGATAACGGGCAAGCTAGAATAATACCAACAGAATTGTTCCCTATAGTTGATATATACTATTCCACTGTCTTTTCAACCAGTTATGTGGGTGATATAATAGCTTTGGACACATAACACACTCACTGAAGTGGCAAATATGTAGAATTTAAATCGGATTTATTTGTTCCTGATGAAAATAGTGTATAGGTTTACTGGGGGGAAAGTTAATGTCAAGTTAGAAAAGGAGTAACAGCCTACAAAGATTAGTTTAAAATACCATATTGACAAGACTGTAAACCACATCCTTGTAATACCTCTCAAAATAGTAAAAGAGGATTTTAGTATGTTTATTCATAGCAGCAATTTCAAAATCTTTATTGTCAAACTTAAAGTGATTTCTAGCTAAGAGGTTTCATGAGAAGGAAGTAGGGCAAAAACAGGAAGGAGTGTACTATGATTATTCTCTATTTAATGAGCAAACTATTAAACTCTTAAGAGTTAAGAAGATGCTTAGTTAGGGTGTGGAGTTTTAAAAACTAAGATTTTGATCTAAAGTAAAGTATAAATTGCATAAACGGGGCAGTCAGCCTTCTAGTGATTTTTTTTTTAAGTGCAAAACTATTTTAAATCACCACTAGATGACACTATTGTGTCTTTAGTTGACTTAGTATGGGTGGATATACAGGAAGCCATGTTTGTCAGGCCAAGCTTAATTTCTAATTCCCTATTTGATCCTGTTTGGTTGTTCATGAAATGTTATGCAGACCAGCAATAAATTATAACATTATTTTTCCAATCCTGAAATGACACAGTGATTATTACAGCTGTGATTCTACACTGTTATTTAGTGCCAAACCAAGGAAATCCAAGCCTCACCCTTCCACTCGTCTAAAGGTCACCTTACTTGGTACTGTGTGTGTCTATGGAGAAGTATGCTTCGACTATGTCTTTGCTGGTTACCTGCCTGGCAGTTCTCTGCCCGTTCCTTGCCACACTGCTGTGGTCACTGGCTTAAAAGCATAGCCATGGTTCCTCTTGGAGGGTGGCACATGGTCCTCCTTTGGAAGCAGCAGCAGGAGAAGGAAGCTGGCGCAGCCACAGTGCATTTGGCTTTTCTCTCCCTTCATAATGCATATCAGTACCCCTGAGTGAAACGTTCTGCAGGACTCATGTGGCAAAGGATTTATCACATAGGGAGGAAGCAGCTTTAAATTAAATGCTAAATATGCTTTTTATTATCATCCAAAGGAACAACACCCAGAATTTAAAAATGTCTTACTCTTAGTTGTAGATAGGTGAATTAGGTAGAAGATGGAAGGCAGCTGAAGAAACACTGGGCCCAAGATAGAGTCAGGATCACCGAGCCTTGGTCAAATAAGCAAGAGCCTGAGGTCAATAGCTGAGAAGAACAAAGTGAACAACGAAGTCCAAGGATGTAATAAGCCAGGTCCAAACAAGATGACGAGTGACCACTATGACACCTTCTGACATAACTGTCTAGAAAACCTTTGGTCTCTTTTACTTTGTTCATTTAATGAATCACCGGGATAGGACAGAGGGCAAGACATATCAGTAGACATGTACTTGCCATATGCCTTAACTCCTCATAGACCAATTTCTAGCTTAAGTAAGCTTGTTTCAGTCCTATTTGTTGACCTTAGTTTGACTTAGAGTGATCTGAGCCCTGGTCATTTTTTGGTGAAAAATTGCTAGACCATGTCCTTGCGGCAACCCTTCTTTAAGTCCCCTCCTGATTGTTGGGAGCTATTTGTCTCTCGTTATTAAACATGCCTCTTGTCTACCACCTTTGTCCTCAACTCCATTCTTTGACTTCATGAGGCAAGGAGCCAGGTTACACCATTCCATCTTTTGGCACTCAACATGGATGGATATGAGGCAGCAAGAATACACTTTTGGGAGCTTTTAATTTTCCCCCTTAAAATATGCCCTTTCCTTGCAGACATATTATCTTTGCTCACCATGATTATTTTTTAAAAATTATAATTTACTTTTGGGGCCAAAATGACCATTTTCATTCATTGCCTGTGGCAACAGTCAATTTCAGAATGCATTTTCTGTAAAAGCTCAATTCACTGCTCTACTGGACCTGTTTACAGATATTTCCTTAAAGCTCCTCTGTCTACGACCTCTATATGGCAAACAAATAATAGAGCTGCAGAAACAACAGGAGCAGCAGAGCTGCCTGGGATGACCCAGAAGAGTGTCCCAGAGTGGGTTCCAGGGAAGTTCCACACAGGAAGAACAGGTGGCAGGAGTGGCCGCCTCCCAGCGCACTCCAGCTGGCGGCCACTTGCGCTGGCAGTGTGAAGTGTGGAGGACACCTTGAAGCCAAACCTTGGCCATCAGTAATTACCCAGAGGGACTGATAGGGATGTTTTGTTCCTGTTGATGTTTATTTATTTATTTTTTTTTTGTGGTACCGGGGATCGAACTCAGGACCTTGCACTTGCCAGGCAAGCGCTTATTCAACTGAGCTATATCCCCAGCCCCCTCTTGATGTTTACCACGGGAAACTTGATGTCTACTTTGAATTCCCTCACTCCCTTGGAATTTATTCTTAAAACCTGGGATTTTTAAAAATCCCCAGACTTTGAAGAAGTGCCATTTAATCTTTTTCTGCATCTTTCCATAGCATGAGTCCTCCCTGGATGAGAAAAATTGGAGGCCAGAAAAAGTACTAATTATAATACTATTTAATTAGATTTGTTTTGTAAAAGAGAAGGGAAATGGTTTGAAGTTTTCTATGTGCATGCATTCTTTGCACTGAGAAATGACCCTGAACTATGTATAAATTTGGGTGTAGTCTGGGGAGAAGTGTCCCCCTAGCACAACAGCAAAACTGATGCTCAACAGAGTCCATCTGTTCACCTTGTCATGAGCCCCATCACCCTCTTCAACCAAACATTCAAAGGGTTATGTGCCCTCCTGGAAGTAGGAGGAGAATTTAGCTTTATGTGAGTCCATGTGGTATTCTCCCTTAGTTAAAACAAGACTTAGGAACATTTTCTGATTATCCCAGTAAATGTATTTAAATTTTCAGAGGTCTTACTTAATTAATACAGGAGTTTGTAACACTTCTCTCAAGTCAGACACTATCCTCCAGTGACAGTGAGGTTGTTGTGGAAGTCTGTATAAATTTTGAAAATAAACATTTTATCAACTATAAAAGACTAGACAAGTGAAGGGACAATGAAGAGCACTTCACTACAGCTAATTAGGCTATTCTCAAAGAGGATCCCCAATAGATTCCTGATACTGAGGGAGGTGACCGGGCATGAAGACATTTCCAGGGTTACATTTCTGAGAGTTTAAGAATGAGGTCAAAACCCATCAGTTTCTCCAAGCAGTCAACTATTAATCAGAGTAGCAAGAGAAACCACTTGGCATTTTTAGAATCCTTCAGGGAAGCTCTAACTAAACAGACCTCACTATTCCATGATTCAGTAGAAGGACAAGCAATCCTTAAAGATAAATTTATTACTCATTCAATCTCTGATATAAGAAGTTACAGAAAATGACTTTTGCCCTTGACAGTTCACTGGACGTCTTGGTAACAGTCACCACTTTCATCTTCTACAGTTGAGACTGGGCTGAGACCTAGGAAAGGGAGAAAAGAGGAGGAAAAATCATCTGGCCTTGCAGCTGTCCTCCTGTTATGATTGATTCAATATGTCAAACTTAGAAGCTTAACTAAGTGACTCAGCAGCGAGCTAAGCACCTCATTTTGTAAACATTCTGAGCCTGTGCAAGAGGAGGGCATAGAGAGAGTATGAGTGCTACACCTGTCTTAGGGGTGGTAGCCCACATACAATTTAGGAGAAGGAAAGAGGCTTGCTTCCCTGCCTTTTGCCCTTGTTGCTTTTGCTGTCTTCTGTCTCCTTAAAGTGTTGTCCCACAGCCACAACACCCTGCTTGGAGCCAACTGATTATGGCCCAAAACCTCCACAAACAGTGAGGTAAATAAACTTACCCTTCTCTAATTTTGGATGCTTTGTATTTTGTCTCAGCAATGAGAGAATTTGGTACCAGAAGTGGGGGAGAATTTGGTACCAGGAGAAGTGGGGTTATTACTGTGACTATACCTGAGCATGTGGTTCAAGAGCCTTTGGGAATGGCTTTGGGAAGAGTTTGGGAAAGTTCTGAGATGTTTCTTGAGAGAGTAGAGTTGGAAAATCTTAGGCTGTTCTGTTTGGGCGATTCTGATTAGAGCTCAGAAGACCAGAAGCCTGGTAGAAATCCTGCCTGGTAAAGACCAGGCTTGAAAAATGTCTGCTGGGAAGAAAGACTGCACTGGTTACTGGACTCCTGATGATGTGTGTTATGACTTGGCAGAAAGTTTGTCTGCATTTCAGTCATGTCCAGAGACTGCCTGAGACTGGGATTAAGGGTGGCAGACTAATTAATCGGGTAGAAGAAATTTCAATGCTGTTGAATGTTGAGGTGATGGCGTGGCTGCTGCTAGGGGATTTTAACCAGATTTATGATAAGAATCAAGAGCAAGGAGCCAAGCAGGATGATTTGAAGTGCGAGTTTGGCCAGAAAGGAAGCCCCAGTACAGCAGGGGACTACAAGGACAGAGCTGAGGTCTTCATTGCTGAGAAGGAACAAGAGGATATAAAAGCTGGCCTGAAGGCATCACAAGAAGCAGCAAGTCTCCACTCTGCTGCCTCAAAACTGCAATAGTGGGTAACTGCTTTGGAGAGAGAGCCATAGAACATCCTGTCTCAGAATGGCAGCAGCATAAAATTTTGTCCCTCAGGACTGGATTCACGGTGCCCAGTGATCCAGGAATTCAAACTTTACAGCAAAGAGAGAAGAAAGCCTGGCTACTTTTCCAGCTGGCAGCAGACTTTGGCATCATCCTCGTGGTGATGGTATTAGACACATGCAGAATGCAAGAGCTTTGGGGTTAAAGATGCTTCCACCTCAATTTCAGAAGGCCTGGGGGGTCAGGCAGTGTGTCTCTGACAGGGCAGTGTGTTGAGTTCTGAGTGTGAAGCCAAAGGTGTAGGGGAGATCTCAGAAATTGGGAAAGCCAGGAAAGCAGATCTAAGGAAAGCTGCAAAGAGGGAACAAAACAAACCCAAGAGAGAAGCCATGGGGGCTATAACCCCCAGAAGTTCCATGGGGTGGAGCCCTCCAAGCCTTTTGGAGCTCACAATGTGCCACAGATTGCCTCAAATTCTGGTCATAGAACTACAGGATGTAGTGTTTGCCCTGCTGGATTTTGGATTTGCTTTGGTCCCAATTCTTTGTATCCCTGTTTGTAAATTTTGGAATGAAAGTCTGTCTTGAACCATTGAATGTTGGACGTATTTAACTTTTCATTTGTACAGGGGCTTGCGGCTAAGAGTTTGTCTTATACCTTGGAGGAGACCTGGGACTTGGACTTTTCAGAAATCCTAAAACTGTTCGGACTTTGGCAACTCTTGCAGATGGACTGAATGTATTTTGCATAAAAGGATATGTATGAGCCTACGGGAGATGTTATGGTTGTAATGTAATGTAATATTGATAGCCTTAATATTAGTTCTTAAGGATTGTTATACCTATGTTATAATGTTTAAGTTATGAAATGGTAAGAATAAGCGTGTCTTTGTATGTGGCAACTGGTTTAAAGAAATGTATATGGTTGCCAACTTGACAAGGGGTGGGCTGTTATGGTTGACTCATCGTGTCAATTTGAGAAGTTTAGAAGCTTAACTAATTAACCCAGCAGGGGGCCAAGGCCCTCATTTTGTAAATATCCTGAGCCTGTGAAAGAAAAGTGTATAGAAATGGTAGGAGTGCTATCCACCCTAGGGGTTGTAACCTACATATAATGTAAGGAAGGAAAAGAGTCTCGCTCCCCCATTTGCTCTTGTTACTTTTGCTGTCTTCTGCTGCTTTGAAGTGTTTCCCCTCTGGCATTCCACCCTTCCTTGGAGCAAAGTGATTATGGACTGAACCCTCCACAAACAGTGAGCTAAATACACTTTTCCCTCCTTAATTTTGGGAACTGGGAATTTTGCTCAGCAATGAGAGAAAAGGAACCAACATACTTCCCTTGTTTAATTCCTGAGGTCCCAAAGTCATTATAAAATCTGTTTCTCCTACTTACTATAGTTACAGGAAGCCAGGCACTTCAAGAGAGACTGTCACAACAGTTGCTGCCACAAAAAGTTGCTCAAGCCATGCCCAGTTTATACCAAGGATTACTGGAAGTCATATTACTGTCAAAAGAAAAGGTTTCCAGGGTTAAACTCATCTTAACAGCTGGTCCAACAGGACCAAAGTGCCCTTGGACACCTAGCACAGTCTCCTTTCATGTGTCATCTCTGTGGAGGAGCTCTGGGTGATCATGACAAAAGAATCATGCTTGTTAGATATTGGCCCTGCCCTGCCTTTGTCAAACAGTATGACCATAAAAGGTGACTGGGAAGAATGTGGTAAGGTACTTTTCATAGACATAGTTGCACCTGGGCTGACCTTCTTGTCAGGTCTTCTCTTTAAAATTTATTTTAAAAATGAAGGAAAACAAATTAATAAACAGACATCCATTTACAAAATAGCATGAGAACAATACAAGCAATACAGTTACAGACAAAGTAGTAGGAAATTATCAATCTTTGTTGTATTACATATTGATACCTTCAAAGTGGTTTCTCAGGAAAACAAATAGAGACATACAAGATTGATCAAATAATTAATCATTAACTGTTCTTTTCAGTAAAGCAATAGAAGTCAGTAGTACAACTATGTTAGCTATCCTGTATATACATACATACATATATAATTTCCCTTTCTTTTCTCTTTTCCATCACCCTAGTTGCTCTTTACTTTTGAGCATGTTCCTTTCATTTCACAATGTCTGTCATAACTCCTAATTTTTATTCACTCTTTCAGGTTTTTACACTAGTTCAGACAATATGTTACTTACACATTGAGGTCTTGTTTATTTCACTTATGAGTATGGTCTCTAGTTGTGACAATTTACCTGTAAAAGTCTAGAGTTTATCTCTTTTTATAGCTGAGTGATATTCCATTATATAAAAGTACTACAATTTTTTATCCATTCCTCAGTGGATGGGCATTTAGATTGCTTCCACAATTTAGCAATTACAAATTCTGCCACTATAAACATGGGCGCACATATATCGCTGTGATATGATGTTTTCAGATCTTCTGGGAAAATACCCAGGAGGGGAATGGCTGGTTTGAATGGGGCCTCCAGACCTAGTTTGTCACATGCCTTTTTGATTACGCCTGACATCTCTGTTTCCCTAGCAGGATAACACCTTCTGTCTCATTTAAATACAGTCATTTATTAGCATCCTAAGCAGGGGTTTTGCCTTCCCATAGTGGAGACAGAGATAAATTCTGTGGTATGGGCAATGCAGGGAAAATTAGGTAGATCTCTGTGCAGAACCATCTTAGAGACCCCATTTCATTCCTTTACTAAAAGCAATACCCATTAAGACTGGGAGCCAGAAAAGGGCTACAGCCTGATACTCATAACTTAAAGGTGCAAGGACTTCATATCTCTTGGAGCATAATTTTCTCCTCAAGGCACAGAAACATGGATCTGACAAACCCAGGTTTATTCCTTAGAATATTTTAATGATGGGGTATTAATTATAATTTTATGAGTTTTGTTGTATTACATGGTGAGTACATAAGAGAAAAAAGTCACAAAAATAAAGTATTAAGATTTTAATATTTATTATTTATGAAAAAACATCAAATTTTTATTTTCAACTCTTCTAGATGTTCCAGCCCTAATCCTCCTAACTGGACATCATTTCACTTTATACCTCAGTAAAAGATATGGTGGCATGACCTTTGGAGTTCTGACAGCAGACCAGGGACCCGCCCAGGAACTGGTGGAATATCTGAATTGCAAACTAGACATAGTGGTAAAAGGATAGCCTGCCTGTTTTAGGGCAGTTGTAGCAGTGGCTCTTTTAATAGCTAAAAAATATCTTAGCACAATCTTTCTAGTCACACCTTTTATGGTCATACCGTTTGACAAGGACAGGACAGTGCAGGGCTAGTATCTAATAAGAAGCTTTTAAATTGATTCTGATGCCAAAGGATCAGAAAGATAATATAGTAAAAACCAAGGAGACTGTATGCAATGTTACAATGAGACTATGCAAGGCCATAATGTATGGTTGGCTTGTTGTGGAACCACTCAGGAAAACCATCCCTTCCTGACAGGTGTTTAGAGCTGTAAGCAAGCTGTATCAAGTGCAATATGTTGTTAGGTAGAAAAGCAAACATAAAGCAGAAGTTTATGAATATGCTTGGATATCCTCACACCAACTTGAGAGCTATGTCTATATGCATGCAGTTTCTCTTGTTGCTACCTTTGGCTTTGTGGGATATTACAGATTATAAGAACTGCCACTTGACTTTGCTTCCAAATTTAGAAAACTTGACATATCATAAAATTTGGTCTTAGCTGGTATTGGGAAAAACAGATTGTTTATATTTTGGCTTGATGAGTAATACTTAGAACTCACTAGCTTTATTTTTGGATAGGGGAGCTATTGTAAGTCATAGATTATAGAAAGATTGTTACAAAAAATTAAAAACAGAGATTTCTATCCTTTTTGCTGTTTGGTAAAATAGGAGCAAAGTCCAGGGGGTGTTATGAAGTGGCTAGCAGAAAATAGTTCAGTGTTCTTTGACATGCTTGGATCTGACTTGTTAATGGATTAATATTACTACCACACAGAAACTATAGCTGTGGTCCACATCACCATTCCTTCAGCCACCAGCTATCTTTCTGGATTAAGTCAAAAGTAAATAAGTACTGTCAAAACTTTTCTTGTTGCTTAGGCAAAATGCCTGACACCCAAAGGTAAAGGAGGGAAGGTTATTTGGGTCATGGTCTGTAGATGTTTCAGTCCATAGTCAGCTGGCTCCAAGGCAGAGTGTCATGTCAGGGGCCCATTGCAGAGGAAAAATGGTCCATAGCAAACAGGCAGATGAGAGAGCACATTAGCCTTTTCTCTGTCCCATATATTTTATTCAGCTACCTGCCCTAGGGTGGGTGTAGCATTCACACCCTTAATCCTATGCAGAACTATGCCAAAGCCATCAGTGGACTGATGGACTAATCACACACCCCTGATCCCAGTATCACACACTCTAGATCCAGCCCCATCTGAAAAGCCCCACTATGACCACAGGAGGCTTTGGGGGGAGACATCTAAACACAAGCCATAACACATGCATACATAAATACATACATGGATTTCTTGTTGACTATCCCAACAACTACCTCATGGAGCTTGTCCAGAGATATAGCCACATTCATCTGGGTAGAGTCCATAGAAAGTTTGAAACAAAACAGCTGGAGGATGTAGTATTGCAAAATTACATAATTATAATATAGAGTAGGAAAAACTGTGAAGTAACCTCTTGCTTATTTTCAAGATGTCAAGCAAAATGTGCTGGTGTGTGTGTGTGTGTGTGTGTGTGTGTGTGTCTGTCTGTCTGTCTGTCTGTATGTGTGTGTGTGTGTGTGTGTGTGTGTATTTGTATGTGTGTGTGATTGGAGACTGAACTCAAACCCTTGTACATGCTAGGAAGGTGCTCTACCACTGAGCTGTGTTCCAGCCCAGCATGTAGTGTTTTTACTTCACACTGATTTCACGCTATCGTATTCATTTACTCTTTCTTTATTTCACAAGCCTCTTGACTACTGAATGTCATATAGTTCTGTACATGGTTCTGATATAATTAACTCAGGAGGACTAATTTTCAGGGTGAAGCATGTCACAATCAAAGGGAGACAGTGAAATACAATTCCTACATCATGTCATAGTTGCAACAGAGTCTGTGTATTGGGTGATTTGAAGAGTCAGAAATGGTAGGCGATTTGAAGAGTCAGGGATGTCTGCATAGGGAAAATTACTGTCATGTAAAATATCATTTTCTAAATATTTTGATGAAATATAATGGAATCTTAAGAACAAGGGAAGCAAAAACTATTTCATTTCTCTGCTTTTTGAATAAAAGTGTAAATCTGATTTATTGTGTGACATTAATAAATTTAATACTCTCCGTGGAGCCCCTCTCGCCCCCGTGTTCCATTCATGTCAGCCACTTGAGGAACAGGATGATAAGATACACTCTATAGGTCTTTCTTTTCTTTCTTCTCCTTTCCTTCCTATTTTCATCCCAAGAAGCTTAGTGTACACGGTCTTTTAGAAAAGAAAATGATATGAGAAACATGACAGCATTTTTATAGCTTTTGTCTTGGATTTATAGGACAAGCTGGGTTTCAGGTGTCAGTTTTCTTGTCTCCTGTTCTGTGTAAGACACTAGGTCCTGGCACAAGTTCTTCCCCTCTAACTCTGCCTCTGTTATCACTGGGGTACACATGCTCATGCATGACCTGTTTTTCAGTCAGGCCTATCAGTTCATCATCTCCATTGTTAATATTTTGCTCTATTGTACTCGGCTTCACCCCATGAATCTTGGGATCATCAGTGTTAAATCTAGAACTGTGAAGAGTTTAAGATGTTATCCAATCTGCGAGTTAAAAAGTTATAGTGTCATGTCACAGCTAGAGATAGAGACAGAGATCAGTAGATAGAGAGACACGGAGATAGGGATAGAGACACCCGTATGTGAACGCACATGTAAACCGAAACATCGGAAACACAGAGCCTCTGGGCCTGAGAGCCAATCCGTTTTATCTGCTCATAGAGCACGCATTCCTTCCTCATGCTCCAGTTTCCCCTTGAGAGATACAGCAATAGTCACATATACCCGAAGGAGCCAGAATCATTAAAAAACCGGAGAGGTGGCATTAGAATTGCTGGGGATGGGGCAGAGGAAGAGAAACTGACTGATGTGGACTTTTAATCTAGAAAGTAAACAAATCTTCTCTTGAGGGAGGATGAAAAGACCTTTATCAAGGAATATAAGCAAAGGACACTGGAACAGAAGAAAGCTGCCTTAGAATTTATTCCTAAAATAGGAGCAAAAGACTTCTCTAGGACAGAGGAAAGAATTTCTTTCTTTGTACTGTGGCCATTTCCATGGTTCAGATTGATCCTGACAATTCAGGAGCATAGGGACACCCAGGAAGATTGTCTTGCAAAGATCAATTGCTATAAATCCTCTGGAATTTCTGTTCTGAAAATGACACTTTCTGATCACCTGTTTCTATTTTCTAGATTAATTTCTCTAGTACAAGGCACCAATATTTCTTGTTTTCTTCAAGATGTCTAATTCAACAGAGTTGTTTTTGTTTTGAAAAACTATCCAACCCACCATCTTCTCCATTTCTCTTTTAATTACAATATTTCATTATTTTTATTGGTCGCTTTTAATCTTTATTGATTCCATGTTTCCTCTATCCTGGAAATACTTCAATCAACTTTCTCTTTGCCTTCACTCAAATTTTTGAATGTTGTTGGAAAAATAATCACACAACTGAAATAAGTATTTCACTTTATTTCATGGGTGTAAAGCCTACATATAAATAAATAACAGCATTTCCTCATGTGACTATAGCTTCTTTAGAACAGAGACATTTCATATTTGAAATTATCATCATTTCCCAGCTTTGATAGCTCCCTATCCACCTGCAATGAGACTTCAATTAGCCATATGTGATGAGTAACTTTAAGTGTTAGCCTGACTAGAGTAAGAGGTATCTGGAAAACCAGCAAATCATTATTTTAGGGTGTGGCTATGAGAGGGTTTCCAGAGAAAACCAGTATGTAAGCCTATGGACTGGGCAGAGAGATGTACATTCAATATGGACAGAAACTGTCCAATTAGTTGGGACCCTGGATAGGACAAAATGGAGGAGAAAAGTGGATTTTCTCTCTCTCCTGAAGCTGGAACACTTTTCTCCTGCCCTTGGACACCAGGACTTGAGATTCTTCCCCTTTGGGCTTTTGGAATGTGCCAGTGCCCTCTCTCAGCCCTGGTTTCTCAGCCTATCAACCTCAGACTGAGAGTTATACCATTAGTTTTCCTAGTGCTGAGACCTTGGGACTTTGACTAAATCATGCTACTGGCTTCTCTGATTCTCCACCCGAAGACACACTATGGCAAGAGGGCTAAGGTTTCTGTAATAATATGTCAGGTCCCCTAATAAATTCCCTCTTGTCTATCTATGTCACCCATGCATGCATCTATCTACTAGTCTACCATCTGTCTATCATCTCTCTCTCTCTCTCTCTCTCTCTCTCTCTCTCTGTCCACCAACCTACTATTAATAATGTTTCTCTGGAGGACTCTGATTAATAAGCCATAACAAGATTCCCAAGTCAAGAGTGCTCCACTTTCAGGGAAGTTGAAGTATTTTTTTACCATCTCATTTTATTTGCTTGCTGGCTTTTGTCTCTAATCTTATTTCTTGCTAGCATTCTCGGGTCAGTTCTTCATGTGATTGCAAGTCTAATTCTTGACTCTGTTTTTTTTCTATTTTCTCTCCTTTAGCGCTCTTTGATCTGATGATATATATAACAGAAGTTTTCATAGCTTTAAGTCTTACAACATTTTATATCCTCACAATTATTGAGGGCCCCCAAAAGATAGTGTTTATGTAGGTTTAGAAATCTATGATGTTAGAAATTGAGAGTTAACATTTTGTATGAATTTAAATTTAAGAATAATATTAACAAATATCATTGCAAGTACAAGTGGATAATGCATTTTCTATTATAATAGTTAAATTTACCAAAACAAAACAAAACTAGTGTAACATTTTGGAAATCTTTCCACTAAATGTTTTACTAGGACATGATTGTTGGATTTGAACACTTGTTTTTCATTTAACCTGCTGTGATACCACGCATCATGAACTTTCTGAAACACCACAGGGAAAGAATGAAAAAAGAGAGGTGAGTGATGGCTAATTATTTGTGTAGAAAATGTGGACGTTATGTGATAGTCTCAGGGACACCAGGTGTTCCTCGGTCATATCGTGTCCACCACCAGTCTATCATGTAGACTTGTCCCATCACCAGTTCATCAGTCCTTAATCAACTCTTCTACTTATTCCCAGCATGTTCCATCAAATTCCTGCTCTCTCCAAATGCAAAGTTTCAAACACTAAGTACTCTGTGAACAGAATAGGTTACCAATAATTCCCTCCATATCTAATGGCCAGTTCTTTATATTCATAGAGGGTGAGATGCAGAAAACGCATCCCAATTTTTAGCCTGGCTTATGGACAGAGGAACCACAGGAAGTATAGAGAGGAAAGCAGACTCTGCTGTAAAAGAAGAAAAAGTACAAGTGAAAGGCTTGTACTTCCCAACCGCCCCGAGGGTTAACGAAGAAATGCGTGTATAGACGGGTGCAAAGTGTTACATCTTTAGCTGTTCTCTGAGTACGAGGAAGTCTCTTTAGTAAAGGAAAGATGAAACAAAGTCATTGTAATATTCAACTACTGTGTGGAATTGGGCATTGGCCCCAGGGCCTTCTCGCTGAGCAACGTCCCCAGTGCCTTTATTTTTGTATTTGACACAGAATCTTGCTATGTCTCTGAGTTACTCAGGCTGGGCTCAAGTTTGTTATCTTCCTGCCTCAGCCTCCCAAAAAGACTGAGCCTTCAGGTGCACACCATCATGCATAACCATATTCTTAAACTGATGTCATTGTCTTGTTTTCATATAAATTAAATGTAAAATCTAAAAACAATGTTTCTGATGCAAGATTTAGTTGTATCCAAGTTGCCAAGACAATTTTTAAAAATTCAGCTTCCCATACCTTCAAACTCAGTGTTTTTCAGATGTTTACATTTATATGTATATATAATTTAAATGTATATCTATCTATCTGACTAAACACAAAAAGTGTTTGCAATAAGGTGAAGGGGAACAACCATCTTCACACTGGTTTGCTCAGGACAGCCCTGGTTTTAAGGGCAAAAGAACTCTTTTTCCTGACCTTTGAAATTCTGTCAGTTCTGGGCAAACTAGAATGGTTAGTCATCTGTTAAGTAGAATGCTTTATCAAGTTGGAGTGACTGTAACAAATGCTTACAATGTTTGCAAGTTCTTAGCATTTTAATTAAGTTTTTAGAAAATAAAAAAGAATGAGATTAAGTCCCAATTTCACTTGTAACGCACTTTGTAAAGAATGAAGACTGGTTTGCATTGAGGATTTACAACCCATTCTTTTTATAAGAGAAAAAAAACAACATTTCAAAACAGGTTAGTAGGAGAGTTACAATAATTAATACAGTGTGTCGCTGTCTTGTGAAAGTTATCCAGAGTACAAGGTATAGGCATGATGTTTGAACAGTAGTAGCACAAATCTTTGTTTTCAATAAACTAAGTGAAACTACCTGTAAAACAGTCTTAACTATCTTGTGTACATTTTTTTCTTTTTCCTTTTGTTCCTTTCCCCTTTTCCCCATCAGTTTGTCTTTTCTTTTGAACTTTTTCTTCCTAGTTCACTGCATAGTGTACTATCAATCCATTCTTGTGGTTAGGCTGACCTCTGGTGGGAATGTGCTTTCAGTTACCATTACATATTTGACCTCAAACACTGAAAGTGAATTGGATATTTCTTTTAGGTTTTTATTTCCTTTCCTATTCATTTGGAATAAAATATGTTCCATAGGAAGTTTCTCCTTTGATATTAAACATATAGAAGCTCTCTGTTATTATACTAAGACTGTACATTATAATCATGTTCTATGCCATGTAATCACATAGTGGGAAAAAAGTTACCAACTGAAGTCACAGATACCCACCTTTTCTCACTTATTAGTAAGAACAATCTCATTTACCACAAAATCCTTAACAACATTGGTAATTCAAAATGGACTTTCTAAACATTGGTCTTTTGGGGGTTTTTCTGAGATTTCCATGTGTATTTCACCTTTGCTTCCTTTCAATTTCTGATTAAAGAGCTCTTCCTGGTCACACTACATAGACTAGCAACTCTTTCTGTCATACGTTTTCTCTTAACTAATATCCTTTAGGAAGTTTCTAGTCAGTCTATCTATCTATCTATCTATCTATCTATCTATGTATTTATCTATCATGTGCCCCTATTCCCACTAGAATATAAAGGCAGTAGCTTTGTTTGTATTATTTTTCATTAGTTACTGTTCTCTAGAAGAACAGAATCAATACGAAATATATGTATACATGCGTAAGGGAATTTATTGGATCAGAGTAGGGAGAATCCACAGTAGCTGTGTGTTGGAGAGCCTGAGAATCCAGTAGCTATTCAGTGTGAGATGGAAGTCATAGAAAAATAGAATCAAGGATGCAGCCCCAACCCAATCTTGAAGGCCGAGAAGCTCACTGTGGATTGCTGGTAGGGTGTGCACTGGAAGACTGAGAACTGGAGGCTGATTTCCAAGGGTGATAGTAAAGATTAGAGTGCTTTAGAAATGTGTACACTTCATTCTTCTTTCCATTGTTTATTCCATCCAGACTGTGAGTCTATTGGTTTGTGTCACCCACATCCTGGTGTGTCTTCTCCCCTAAGTTCTCTGGCCTATATTTCAATCATACACATGCACGCATGTATGCACGCATGCACATGCACATACACCCAGAACTGTGCTTTACTAGTTAGCTAGAATTTTCTTAGTACACTCAAGTTGACATATAATAAGTAAGACATTCATTGTTTCACCCATAACATCTAAGACAAGACACCCAGTAGGTACCAATAGATGCATACAATGGAACGAATGAATAAATGAATGACTGAGTCCATGAATAAATGAGTGACTGTCAGTTTTTAATCAACATTATACAAATCTTGGAAAGACAGCCAATAGCCAAACATAACATTTCTGTCATTTCAAAGAAAGTGTTAGTTAAATCACACTGTAGATTTCCCTATCATAAGTAAATGACCTCATTACCTAATTTCATGAAGTATGTGGAAAGGCAATGACATGTCACTCAGGCAAGCCTGGAAGTGAAGTGGGACACAAAGAATGCATAGTGACCCAGTTGCGAAGGGGGACTGGTTAAAATATTTCTTCAAAGCAGTCTCAAAGTCAGTATAAATTATAAATTACGTTGGACAAGAAATCAAATGTTGACAAGATGAATACATACATACATACACACATATGTAGGAAAGGAGAACAGAAAGTAAATGACAAGAGGTTAGATTCTGCTCACAGAGCCAAGCTTCATATTATTTTGGACATACTAGAGGCCCCTTTCTGTGCCCTGGCTTAGGGACTTGCAAACTATGTATGTGTGATTAAGTTACTATTTCCTTTAAAATCATACGGTAAGAAAACCATAGGAACAGTCCCTGCTTAAAACTATTTCAGAAAAAACACAAAAAATTACAGTTGGCACTAAATCAAATGTCTTGTAGAGTTCAGCAACAATTGCTAAAATTTATTTTGATGGACCACATGTAAATTACTTTGAAATTAATTTAAATTGAAAATATCATATTCTAATTCAGGAATATAGGGTTTATTTATTTTTCATACTATTCTTTAGTTGTTAATATATAGTATGGGGCAAAAGATGCAATACCTTTCCTCTCCATCCCAAGGATGATGGCCAACACTTACATATCAAAAGATAGGTTAATAAGAACCAAACATAATGGTGTATACGTGTAATCCCAGCATTCTGGGAGCCTGAGGTAGGAGCATCACACAGTCCAGCCCAGCCTTTGTAATTCAGCGACTTAGCAAGATCCTCTGTGTAGACATGAGGACATACAAACAAAACTTAGCAGAGTTTATAGTACCTTCAATATTGGGCAAAGAATAAGAACTATTTTTCTTGCACATATTTAATGATTATGTAGGACTTAGCTATAAAATTTTGGACTGTAGAGTAAAAATATATCTGAGATCATAAAACTTGATGGTGCTTGAAAAAATAGAGCTTAAATATTTTTAAATTTCTGATCTTGACATATAAATTATAAGATTATTAAAAGAACTTCCATATACTTTTAATCAGATTTCTCCAAATGTTGACGTTTGCTACTTTTGTTTTTTTCACATTTGTGGGTTTCTTTTTAAATTTGACAAATATCATTCACCCAGACAGTATAATTTTCACACATAATTTTTCCATGTTTGAAACATGATGTTCCTTTACTTCTAAATATTTCAGTGCCTGTTTCCTAAAATCAAAAACATTCTCTTTCATAACCAAAGCACAATTATCTAAGTCAGGAATTAATGTTGACACCATTATCTAATCTGTAGACATTCAAATAAATATTTCTGATTTTCTCAACAGTGTTCTTTCTAATGAAAGACCTTCTTGGATCGCACATTCCTGTTCCTTGTATGGTTTTTTGGTCTTCTCTAGTCTCTAACATTTTTCAGGGTTTCTTGGTTTGTTTTCATAATCTCAATAGTTTTAACAGGAGTAGATCAGGTGTTCTGTAGAATCTTAAACTTGTGTGGGGCACTCTGACTTGCCTGGACTCACTCCATGCATTTTTGGTAGAAAGAGAGCAAAGGTGTTTCGTGCTGCCAACGCATCTTAGGAGGTTCATGACATCAGCTGGTCATGTTAATATTAAAATAATCCAAACTAGAGATGGCTGTCATTATCACCATGTGAAGTTATATTTTATCTTTGTAACTAGTGAGTGTATTACAAGGGATAATAAGAAGCTCAGATGTATAAACGATCCTGGTGCTCATCCAACTTTCACCCACTGGTTTTAACATCTGCTGATGGTGCTTTTGGAATGAGTTGTTACTACACTGGCTGCCAAGTGGTGATTGCCTAATTTCATAATAGTTCTGCTTTAGGCAGAAATAAGATATATTCTATAATTGGTTTATCCTTTCATGGTTTATTTTCTTGATGGATTTTTATGTTCCCATTTCTTTTCTACTGCTAGTTTTAGCTAAAGGTCCTCTAAAATTTGCCTAGGTTATTGGAGAAAAAGCTACTGATTTTATAGTTCATTTATTTCTTAAATTATAAGTAATTATTTGCATTAGCCATGTTGTTTTGATAATTTAAAAAGTAATAATGCTGAATAACTTAAGAATGGACTTTTTTTCCTATCTGTAACAAGATGTTTATAAAACAAATAAATGTTTTCTATTTACTGACTTGCTATTAGACTTCTCCAAAAAGCTGCAATTTACTAAGTAGATCAAGTTTCAGATAGTGTAGCAAGAGATATGGAAAGGTGCTTTTTTTTTTTTTTTTTTGAGACAGGATCTTGCTATGGGTTTCAGGCTGGCTTTGAACTTCCTATGGAGCCCAGGCTGGTCTTGATCTCTTGTTGATACCCCTACCTAGGGTTACAGATGTGTGGCACCACACCTGGTTAGAAAGGATTTTATTTTAAATCCCAAGTGATATTCATTTTTCTTCACTGCATGACACTATATGGTTAGTATGACACAACAAAGAGTTTAGTTTTATATGGACAATCTTAGCTTATAGAAAGTGACATGCAAGTAAGAACACACTAAATAAACCTTTAAACCCTAAGTAATTTTGGGTAGTCATGGCAGTGGCAGACCTGCAATTTACCAAACTGAGTATAAACTTAAATGCTAGACTCTACTTATATCCAGGGACTTCACAACTATATATAGAATGGAAATATGAAGGATTGAAATATGTTTACCTATACATAAATGTTACTCTAAAATTTATACATACTTTATCTCTGAATGTTAAAATATGATTCCTTAATTTTCTGTAGGGAGGGAGGTCTTCATCTTTAAAAAGTGATATAAATTAATGATACTGTGATAAAATTGAAAATACAACTGGGAAAATTACTATGGAAGTCTAGAGTAACAGTTTTTGGTGATTTGATGATAGTCAAGTGTAATGTTTAGTTTATTATTAGCACTGTCTCTACATAATATCCATATGTGTGCTTGGATAATACTTTCAGATCTATATCTTAGTATACCATTGGATACATATCTTGTTGTTACCATAAACATGTTCTCATATTTGCTCAATGGGATAATGGTTTCAATTAGTAGGATATTTTTGTACACATTCCATTATTTTTGAGAGTTCAAATTTAATTTACTTTTTTGCTTATTTCTTCTTACTCTGTCATGGTAAAGTTTGAGAAAATGTGTTCATTCATTCTTTTATCTCAAGATGAACACAACACTGTAATGAAATAATAAAATTTTTGGAAAAGAGCTCAAATCAGAATTTTGTGAAGATAGAAATCATGTGTGTGTGTGTGTGTGTGTGTGTGTGTGTGTGTGTGTGTGTGTATATATATATATATATAGTCTTTTTTTTGAGACAAGGTCTTGCTATGCAGTTCAGGCTGGCCTTGAGCTCACTTTCTAGCCCAGGCTGGTCTTGAACTCTCTATGATCCTCCTATCTCAGCTTCCCAAGTGCTGGCATTATAGGCATGCCCCACCATGTCTGACTTCATGTGTATATTATAGATTCCTTTTTTGTATTTTTTGTTATAATAATATCTATAATTATCCCTTTCCTTTCTCTTAAAGTATACTGTTGGCTCCGAAATAAGCATGACTTTTTACATATATAATTGATATAATAAAATAACCATTCCTCAGTCAATATTATTTTTATATGATTATGACCAACATATAAGTAAGACTTCTCTTACTCTGGTTAAATGATTTATTAATAAAGTTTTAAGCTATTTTACATAATTTAGGGACCAGTGAAGCAAAGATAAAATTATGACAAGGCTGTATAGCTTCGCAGCTGCTTTTTAATCTTTTCACTTGTCAGATAAGCCGGGTATAATTCTCTCACTTTGCTGTGGTCGATTTAAATAATCAAAACTGTTCCATAATATATTATAGTCAAATTTTTTCTTGAAAGATTTCTATTTCCTATTAACTCTCCAATTCTATTTTTTGTCAGAATCTAAATTGGCCATCTATCATTTTATCAGTCCATTCACACTAAGCAGCTGTATAAGCTTGTCTCAGGATTAGGGAATAATCTGCCAGGCAGTAGTGAGCCAGTGAGGAGCCAGAGGCCAAAGAACTTTCAAGGAGATGGTGGGTGAATGACACTCTCACTGTTGGTTTTCTCCTGCTGATCCTTTTGGCAGATATTTTCCTCTCTCTGTGGAGTATTCCTGCGGTGCGTAAGGAAATAAGTGAACGACTTACTCATGATTGGTCACCTGAGTGTTTTTTCTCTCTATGTGGAATTGTCTGGGGTCTTTAGTATGATTGTATACAAACAATACCTGTACTCAGCTGGGAGGTCCAAGGGCTTTCTAATTCCATGTGGAATGGAATTAGAATGGAATGTGGAATGGAATTAGGTGTCTAATTCCACATGGCTCCTCTTTCTGTCACACTACCCTGGACACGTTGCCAAGTAGCTCAAGGATTTAATGGAGCAAAAGTGGGCACTTCTAGTCCTGGCATAGCTTCCTTCATTCTTTCAGTCACAAGGTCAGCCTGCTTCATCGGTGGGGGGTGGACTTCACTTTGTGATGGAATGAATTACATGTACCTATGGTGGAAGGAGGTTACAACCGAGTTTTGAAATTCTGTATGAGAAACAGGTACTTTTCAAGCTACCCACATTAATGTTTTCTATTTTTCAGCCTTCATATCACTTTCTATCTGACAATTATTTTTGCTGGGCTCAGTCCCTATGCTGTAGCTAAAGTTCTGTCCCTGAATCAAGCATAAAGTATGGTCCTCAATTTAAACCACTCACTGCATAGTAATGCATTGGTTTTTGAGTTTGAGGATGAAACATGATCTAATCATAATCAAGTGGGTGGGATGAAGTTTAGTTGCCTGGTATTTGGGAAAGAGACCTTCATTCTCCTTTTTAATGAGATTGGAGCTAAGATGCTGTCTTAGTTACTTTTTTCTCATGCCTGAGACAAAATATGAGACACCCAAAGTTTTATTTTTTTTTATTTTATTATTTTTTTTTTTGCGGTACTGGGGATCGAACTCAGGACCCTGCGTTTGCTAGGCAAGCGCTTATTCCACTGAGCTATATCCCCAGCCCTGACACCCAAAGTTTTAAAGGATGAAAAGTTTATTTAGCTCATAGTTTGTAGAGGTTTCTCCTCTGCGATGCCCCTCTGCCAAGCTGTCCTGCCTTAGAGCCAAGTGATTATGCACTGACACCTGTATGAACCATGAGCTAAAATCAACCTTTCCTCCTTTAACTTGTGGATATCAAGTATTTTGAACTAGCAGTGAGGAAGAGCTCTGGGATGGGGGGAGCACAGGATTGGTTTGGGACATGGAGAAGGAGTGTTTATCTAAGCCACCAGGTCATGAACAGCCAACATAGCTAAGTTGGAAAATGAAAAGAATAGATAACTGAGAGAACTGCAGGAAAGGAGAGGGTAGGGGGTTTGGTGGGGAACAGCAGAGTTTAAGGCTTGCCTGGAAAACAAATTAGGGAAACCAAAGTGAAATCTCGATGATTATATGCGGGGAGGCTATCGGGATCAATGTGGGGACAGGTACCCTACCAAGAAGGGACTTTGGGCCACTCAAAGCATATTAATGTTTAGGGAAGTGTTTTGAGCCAGGATACGATATAATCACATTTATACTTTTAGGAATATGAATTTAGCTGGACAGTAGGGATAAAATGGTGAAGCACAGGTATGTACCACCAAGAACGTGTCATCTGTGGCAGTCTGCTGGCCCCAGTGGCCTCTCTCACTCTCAGATACTGTCTTGACTACCTTGTTGCTGAGAGGTGACAGCACTAAGGCCTCTGTATTGCTCTGGTTCAGATAGGCCTCTTTCAGTCCACATGATCAAGAAAATCTGCTAAAGCTCTTGGTGATCTCATCAAAACCAGTTTCTTTTGCTCGTAAATTTCCACCATTGTATTTGAATCATCTCTTCAAAATCTTGCAAAGAAAGTCACTCTTTGTTCTCAATCACAAAGCAGATCAGAGTTTGGGGTTTAGTTTGTTATTTCTAACACCTCTTTATGTGCGTCTATATTTTTAAATATAGATGAATAACAGGAGTACACCCTTTTGGGGATGTTAAGCGGGTTATGTCTATGCAAAGGACCTCAGATACAGTATGCATTAAAATAAAACATATTTATTATTTATAACAAATTTGACCTTTCATGCAATTCTTCCTTTATAAGGCTTTAATATTCTCACGTAAATGTAATCTGTTCACCCAGTCACCTCATCGAAATAACTTGAAAACATATTTAGCTTAGCAACACAAAAGACAGAACGTTACTCAAACGTTAGAGTAAAAACTAATATCCCGTGTCTCCAACGATGAAAACAAAGAAACAGGAAAGTACTCATATTCATTAAAGAAACAATAAGAGGTATGACTGAAGTGATGTAATTTAAATGGGGCTTTAAAGCCTGGCTCCATAGACACGCACAGGAAATTAACCTTGTGTATAGTTCATAGCAAGGATATTAGTTTGATATAGATAAAAGATATCTAGTTCTTCTACAATAAATGTAGATCTCATTTGAATAATGTATTAGTGGTTGCATTAGTGATATTGCTGAAATAATTTATTATAATATAAATATGTTTGAATTTCTGAAACTCTTTAGGTTTTGGTAATTTGACCATATTTTACAAAGATTTAAGGTAAAGTTTCTCAACTGTCCCTTATAAACCTCAGTGCATACAGAATGCATATTGTTAAATAATACCTTTTTATATGCAGGAACTATAGCTCTGGCAAAAATCACTGTCTTTCACACTTTTATTATCTGAAGGCCTTCTGTGGTGGATTGACAACTAGCGGTCAACTTGAAACTCCCAGCTGAATTGAAGCAGTGTGATGCTGGGTGTTGGAAGCCCACCTGAGGACTGTTGCCAGCAACCTAAGAGGCAGAACTGGAGAAGAAATAGAGGCTGTTGGGAGCTAGTAGAAGCCGCTGGGTTCTGTGAGATGCTGTAAGGATCTCTTCATTCTCTTGGAGGAGCTTGTCATGATGGCTTTCCTGATGGACTTGGCCTTTCTCTTCAGCAAAGGAGCTCGGGACCTCATTATCACCAGAGTGACTTCGGTTCATTTTGCTTCCTGGTTCTGGGAGGAAGATGGTGCCCTGCTCAGCCTCTTGGAGAAGCTTGTTGCATTGGCTTTCCTAATGGGAACTAGGCTTTCCTCATCCTTGGAGGAGCACAGGACCTCACTGTTGCTGAGGATGGCTGTGGTACTTTTCAGGGGATCTCTGGTCCTTCCTTTGAGCATTGCTTCCTGGATTCAGTGCAGATCCCTCAGCCTGCTAGCATAGAGCCTTCATCCCAATGGCACAGACTTTCTACCTTCCACCACCGGCCGTTGGGCCTTCCCAGGACTGATCCATGAAACTGGCTGGCATGAGATACCGCATGGGCTCTGGACCTCCAGCTGGACTTGTGGAAAGCAGTTATGGGCTCTAAGTCTTCAGTTGGACTCATGCAGGACATTGGCATGGGATGTAGGCCCTCAGCTGGATTCTTTGGTATTTAGTGTGTGGACAGATTTCCTGCACTCTCCTCATATATAATTCTTTGGGTGACCACTATAAATAATGTTATAAAATATGTGTCTTGTATTATAGTTTCCCCTTGCAGAGACTCCAAACTGCAATGCCTTCTGTAGTATCTTTTTTCTGCTTCCCTGTTTTATTAGTACATTTTTACTTACATTCCTCATGTGGAGTTGGCTCATGTACACAGACATCTCCACCCATTTCCGTCCGTGTCTCACCTCCTGCCCCTGCCTTCATCTCTCGATTCTCCTTCTCATTTGAGAAAGCTCCCCTACTTCCTATTATATTTTTATTCTGTTATCTATTTATACTTTGGATTTCTCATAAAAAAGAAAATATAGGTTATTTAAGCTTGTGTGTTTTGTTTATTTTACATAATATTTTGGTCTCTAGCTAATTCACTTTCCTACAAATGACTGAAATTTATCCTTCTTTATGGCAGAGTAGTACTCCATTGTGTTTAAATGCATTTTCTTACTCATTCATCCGTTGACGGAAATATTCTTCTGGGACATCGTAAACATTTTCATGTGATCTAAAGGTGTTGGTTCTACTTTTTTACACTAAGTGTATGTGTGAAAATTTATAGTGCATTATGTGAATTAACATTTTTAGATACAATTACAGAGCATTGCTGTATTTCCTATATTTTCTTTTATATTAATGGTAAACACTCAAAACAAGAGACTTTAAAAATTTCCCCAAAAATCTGGAAGAAGAGACAAAAAGTTTTGAAATGTTGTCTTTCACTTTGGTGGCAGCCAAAATTATTAATGCAGAGTTGTCTTTGGCAACTCTTCTTCTAAGTATTTATCAATGACCTATAGTATACATCTTCCCAACAGTGCTAGTGTTTTTAGAGCACTGTTGCTTTTACTCCATTTTGTCTTGATCAGACTGTGAGATTTAAAACTAAGTGCAACTCCTTTTTCTCACTCACAGTCACACCTCAGGACATGTACATGTAATTGAGACTGAGCATACAAAGACATGTCCTTCTCAAATACTTTGTGTAATTATTAGATATGGTTGGCAAATTTGACTTTGGAGTTCATTGCAAATTTAGTATATTCACTCAATGTTGCTTACGGAATCAGGTTTCTTGGGTTCCTTTGTGAGCTTCTATAAGTTACTGTGATTTGCTCTTTCTCTGTTTTTTCATCCATCACAATGGAATAATGCAGGTTATTTTGAAGCAAAAAGGAGAGCTAATCGTGATAAAGTACTTAGCAAATGACAGTATACACATTAATAAATTGTTCTTTTACTTACTTTCCTAGTTGTTGGGCTACAATAGCCAACACTCACTATTTAAGGGAGGATAGGGTTTTAGGGCTCATGTTTTTTAGACGTTTCAGTTCATAGTTGGTTGGCTCCAAGGCAGGAGGCATGTCAGAGTGATGTAACAGAGGAGAGCTGCTCATGGCACAGAGGACAGGAGGCAGAGAGAGTACGGAGGAGAGGGGAGGGGAGGCTCCAGGCCACGCCCCAGTGACCCACCTCCTCTAACCAGACCACTCCGCCTTTGACCGGCTTCACCCCCCAACATCACATCTAGTCATAAACTCATTAGTGGACTAGTCCATCCCCCATGATCCAATCACATCGCCAACTCTCCACCTACAAGCACATGAGGCTTTGGGGGCATCTAGATATACACCATAAACCTCTTTGCCATTGTTGTCATATATATATATATATATATATATATAAAATCAGGTGCAATATAATCAGTATATTAAAATAGCACTTTAGCTAGATCTCCATTTAATATTAGCAAATAACATGGTACAATATATTATATGTACTGTATATATTAATACTAATACTACAATATGTTACCATTACAATGAGGTACAATATCTTCAGTATATTAGAATAGTGCCTTAGCTACATCTCCACTTAATATACATGAAAGTTTCAGAAGCCGTGCTCTGGATTCAGAGAATTCTGGGAGACACTGTGATTCCAAGGTTTTACTACAAGTGCTATGAAGAGCACTTGATGGTAGTAGATGGTAGTGGTTGATGCTGAACCTAGAAATGTTGCTATGGTAAAAAAGGAAGAAAGGAAGCTAGAAAATATCTTTTAGTTTACATGTGTGAACAATGCATAAAATACAGAAAAGACTCAGGGATTGTTTCAGTCAGCTTTCCATCACCATAACAAGTAGCTGACACAAATCAATTTAGAAAGAGAAAAGGGTTATTTTGACTCATGGTTTTAGAAATTTCAGTTCTTGGTTAATTGGTGCATTGCTTTGGGTTGTGACAGGAACTGTATCATGGCAGGGGTGTGAAGCAGAGCAAAATCACTCATTCCCAGAGGCAAGAGAAATGAAGTGGCAGGGGCCAGGGTCCCCCATTTCAGTTGAGGGAACACTCTCGACCACCGAGCCTTCGTACTGGGTCCCACATGAAAATTTCACCACTGCCTACACCAAACTATGCCAACTTGCACCAATCCATTAACAAGTGGATACTGAGGGGGCACTTCAGATCCAAACTACAGCAGAGCTGAGGCAGCATATGTTTTGTTTATTTTGGCTTTTTTAAGTTATAGAAATAAGGCTAATTTCAGTGAGAATCTGAAATTTTTATAAATGTCTTTTACGTCAACACGGCAGGATATATAGTATATTCTTCAAATATACATGAATGCAAACCCCAATGATAAAATATAAAGGGATCCTAGGTCTGAAATTTTCAAGACCCTTGGGACTATCAGCTCTAAATGGTGGAATAGTGTGGATGCAAAATAGTTGTAATGCACATCAGACCCTTGGGCTGCTGGGCCATCCTGACTGCTCTGTGGATCCGACCCTAAAGGGAGCGCATTTCAGTGTGAAAGCTGGGAACTGAAGTACTAAGAGAGGCAAGCACCGAAAGAGAATAAAGTCACCAAGAGCCATAAATTAGACTACGGTCAGCACTGTTTGACAGAAGGAATGAAAATGTCAGTGCCGCTTCTGCCTCTGAATTTCAGTAAATGCAGAAGACACTCAATGGGTTTGAGTCTGTCTTTCTACCTGTAATTTGAATAGCGCTAATTATTTGCTGTTTTGTTGTCACACTTTAATAAATGTTGATGTAAAGGCGCCTAAAGAGTAGGCTCAAGTACACCACTGAGTAAACAGGAACAGCACATAACTCTGGAAGTATGAAGCTAAAAGTCAGCCTCAGAGCCGTCAGACGTGAAGGGAGACACAGCAGGAAGCAGGTGATGTGGTCTAGTGCAGTGGCTGTAAACCGAGTGCACGAGACAGCTGTCAAAAATACTCAAAGGAAGAAATTTTAATGTATTTAAATTGTGCTGGGGCCAGGCATAATGTTGAAGGCTCTCAAGTATGTGTGGCCAGGGTTAAGAACCAATAGCATAGCCAAAGAATCAAGATCAGTTCATAGTGGCAGTGTGGTGTGAAGGGAAAGTGAAAGTACTCAGACTCTATTTTATAATATTAGGAAAACATCCAGATTTTAAAAAATTTCCACCAACACATTTAATTTTGGTCACTGTATTTATTTCTAAGCATTTATTTGTGCAGGAAGTAGTGGTCTGCACTTCATCATACACAACACATGAAAGAACAGTGGTAGCATACAAGGAGTATGCGAGATGCTACCTAAATTGTCTACTATCTATTTTTAAAGCACACGAAGATATTTGTCTATTAGCTTTTGCTAATTTTTTAAATCTTTTTTTATTAAAATCCAGATTAGATATATGAGGAGTGTAGGATAATAAAACGTGATTTCAAAGTCAATCATGGAAACCTGAAGGAGAAACTAATATAATTAATAAAAACTGTAAGAATTTTATAACTCAGGAGTGATTTTTATGAACACTGCTTAATGAAGGAGAAGGCTACAAATCCTTTGCAGTCAAAATATGACAAATCTGGTACAAGCACAAATCTGCTTTTATGTCTATCTGAAAAGGTCTTCTTAAATGTAGATGTTGGAAAACTCTTTTTCCCAGATAGATATTTGAGTTCCATAACTGAAGTATAAAGAAAGAATCAATGTTCTTAAGTAAATAAAGGGTTATCCACATCTGTATCAGGATTTTTTTATCAGATTACCTATCTGAAGCTAGTCTATAATTCAATTAGTTTAATACAAAATGACTGCACTTAGGAGGCTGGGGCAGGGGGATTGCCACAGTTCAAAGTCATCCTGTGTTACATAGTGATATGCTATCTTGAAGACAAAGTTACCCATATAGTTATCTTAAAGTCTTAAAATTTAGCACATGAATAGCTTGTGGATATTTATGATAATAAAACATAATCTCTTGCAAAGTTCATAAAGGATAAAACTGGAAATTTTCTGGTGTCATGCATGCACCTTTATAGATTCATACAGTTCACTTACTATTAAACAGACCATGATACTCAGTTTTAACATCACAGAAACCTTGCATATATAGCTTTTAATTGGTCTCACTTAAATGTAATCATATTTGACATTTAACATTTAATCATTAAAATACAGTGAATAATAATAACCTTTAAAATGTGAGTTTTCAGGTGCAGACTAGGAGAAAATATTTGCAAAATCATATCTGATCAAGGTCTGGTTATGGTCAGGGGTTTTGCAAGGGAAAAAATTATATACGGGACACATAGTTTGTAAGATTATTTTATAATAATCACCCAAAGAGTTGTATACAAAAAGAATGCAGGAAATCTGTCCACACACTAAAGACCAAACGAATCCAGCTGAAGGCCTGGATCCCATGCCAGCGTCCTGCACAAGTCCAGCTGAAGACCTAGAGCCCATAACAATGTCCCCTATGAGTCCAGCTGGAGGCCAAGAGTCCATGAAAATGTCCCATGCAGGCCTGTTTCATGCATCTGCATTGGGAAGGCCAAAAGGTCAGTGGTGGAATCTAGGAAGTCTGTGCCAGCAGGATGAAGGATCTGTGCTAGTGGGCTAAGGGATATGAGCTGGAGCCAGGAAGCGATATTCAAAGTAAGAACCAGAGTGCCCCCCAAAAGCACCACAGGCATCCCCAGCAGCAGTGAGGTCCCGAGCTCCCCCAACAGTGAGAACAGCTGAGTTCCCATCAGGAAAGACAATGTAACAGTTCTCTCCGAGAGACTGACCAATGTGCCGTCTCCCCCTCTGGAGACGTAATGCAATGCTCTCTCAAGCGATGCTCAAAGCGAGGACCAGAGTTCCCCCAAAGTGAACCACAGCCCTTTCAGCGACAAGATCCTGAGCTCCTTCAGTGATGAGAACAGCTGAGTTCATCAGGAAAGCCAGCGTGGCACGCTCCTCCATGAGAGCCAACAGCTCCCAACAGCTTCTCTTCTCCAGTTCTCGTTTTTATGTTGTATGAAACAATCCCCGGGTAGGCCCGCCCACACCCAGCGCCACACTGGTTCAGCTCAGCTGGGTGTTGCAAGTTGAGGACCAGTTGTGAATCCACCACAGATCCGTTTTCCAAAATATATAAAGAAGCATTAAAGCGGAGAATACTCCACATTACTTGTCCATATTTATCTCTATGCTTTCCATATCGTGGAATTGAAAAGTAAAATGACAATAAGGTGTTATTATACATCTGTGAGAAAGACAAAAATCCAACATAATGAAGAGCATGTGTAGAAACAAACTCCTGCTCATTGCTGATTGATATGCAGCGGGGACAGCAACTTTAAAGACAGTTTGGTAGTTTCATGCAAAACTAAACGGTCTGACAATGCAAACCAATAACTGCACTCTCTGGTTTTTAGCCAAATGACTTAAAAACTTTTGTCCTTCCCCAAACCTACACATGCGCATTTACAGCAACTGCCTTGGTTACTTTTCTTTTGTTGCTGAGACAAAATACCTAACACCCAGAATTAAGGCAGGAAAGGTTTGTTTAGCTCACAGTTTGCAGAGGTTTCAGTCAGTAGTCACCTGGCTCCAAGGCAAGGTGGCAACAGTTCAAGGTGGCAGAAGACAGCAAAGCAGCAACAGCAAAAGGTGGAAAGAGCAAGCCTCTTTTTTTTAATTTTAAAAATAAAGGAAGAAAACACGTTAACAAACAGACATCCATTTACAAAATAGCATAAGAACAATACAAACAATACAGAGTTACAGATGAAGTGGTAGGAAATTAACCATGGTTGTTTTATTACATATTGATATCTCCAAAGTGGTTTCTCAGGAAAACAAATATAGACATGCAAGACTTATCAAATAATTGATCACTAGCTGTTCCTTTCAGTAAAACAATAGAAGACAGTAGTATGACTGTTAGCTATCCTGTATATATATACATAATTTCCCTTTCTTTCCCTTCTCTTTTCCCACACCCCAGTTACCCATTACTTTTGATCATTTTCCTTTCATTTCACAATGTTTATCATACCTCCTAGTTTTTGTTCACTCTTTCAGGTTCTTACACTACTGAGACAATGCAGGTCTGATTTATTTCACTTATGAGTATGGTCTCTAGTTGTGACCATCTGCCTATAAAAGCCTCGAATTTTTCTTTCTTTATAGCTGAGTAATACTCCATTATATAAAAGAACCACAATTTTTTTATCCAATCCTCAGTGGATGGACATTTGGGTTGCTTCCACAATTTAGCAATTACAAATTGTGCCTCTATGAACATGGGTGCACATATATCACTGTGATATGATGTTTTCAGATCATCTGGGAAAATATCCAGAAGGGGAATAGCTGGGTTGAATGGGACCTGCAGATCTAGTTTGCTGAGGAATCTCCAAACTGCTCTCCACAGTGGTTTCACCAATCTGCATTCCCACCAGCAGTGGAGAAGAGTTCCTGTTTCTCCATAGCCTTGTCAGCATTTGTTATTGGTTGATTTCTTAGTGCTGGCCATTCTTACTGGGGTGAGACGAAATCTCAGTGTTGTTTTAATTTGCATTTCTCAAATGACTAATGATGTTGAACATTTTTTCATGTATTTATTTGCCATTTGTATTTCTTTCTCTGAGAAGTGTGTATTCATCTCAGATGCCCAGTTTTGGATTGGGTCTTTACGTTTGGAGGGGCTGATGTTTTTTCATTCTTTATATGTTCTAGATAGAAGACCTTTGTCTGAGGGACAGCCAGCTAGGATTTTTTTCCAATTTGTGGGTTTTCTTTTTACTCTGCTGGTAATTTCCTTAGATGTGCAGAAACTTTTGAGTAGGATGAGATTCTAGTTGTTGATTCTTCGAAGTATATCATGGGCAGTTTGGTTTTTGTTCATGAACTCTCTGCCTACCCCTATGTCTTCAAGGTTTTTACCTACTTTCTCTTCCAATAGATTTAGTGTTTCTGTTTTAATATTGAGATCTGTGATCCATTTTTACTTGAATTTGGTGCATGGTGATAGACTTGGGTCTATTTTCAGTCTTCAGCAAGAGGCAAGCCAATTTTTCCAGCACCATTTATTAAAGAGGCTATCTTTCTTCCAGGGAGCTTGTTTAGTCCCTTTGGTTACCATCTCTGACGGCAGGGTAGCACTCCCACTATCTCCCTGAACCTCTCCTTGCATAGGGTGTTTACAAAGCAAGAACCCTGGCCGCCCACTGAGTCACCTAAAATTCTAAACTTCTCAAGTTGCCACAACGTATCAACCATTACAGCAGCTTTATTATTTTTAATTGCCCAAATCTGGAAGCATCAAGACTTTGGCAGCAAGCTGGTACCATCTCTTACTGCCTCAGAGCTCTTCTAGTTCAAACCAGTAAGTGGCTATAATACAAGAGTGGGACCTGGAAGTCATCCTCCGTAGGTTTCTTGTCAGCTTCCTGAATTTTGAAGAAGCTATAAGATAGGGTACTGAAGAGTCAGAGTGGTGACACAAAATATCACCAGCTTGAGAAGGACCAGGAGTCAGGGCAGAAGGCCAGCAGCAGTCTCTAAGAGCTTGCTAGTCTCCTCATCTGCCTGGCGATGTAGCCCACCCCCTTATAGTGCAGCCCCCAGCATGGCCCTCCCTCCCACCCACAACACCAGCAGCTGTGCTGCAGCCCAAGTTAGAAGCAGCTCCCACTATGTGTAACCTCCGAATGAATTTCTCTTTACTCTGGGTGATTCTGAAGGTTCAGGTCCAGAAGAATGGGCCTCAGGGTATGATTCCAGCCTCTCTTGCAAAATCTAGGACCTGCACAGGGCCATTGTAAGATTCATCACCTTGATCTATAAACATGTGTGTTTCAATTTGACTAGAAACAGGCAGCATAAAGCTGGAAGCAGAACGGAGCAACCAGCCATCACCTGGTAGGTAACATAACAGAAGAAGCCGGGGCCACGACATTCAACACAGAATGTTAGGAGGTTAAACTGTGGAGCATGAGGATAATAAGTTTGATGGAGCACAGTGACATTGGATGGACAGGTCAGTTGGGTGTTAGGTTTAAACAAATGTAACTGGAATCTGATCGAGATGTACAAGCTCCTGAGAGTGCATATTCTGATAGCCGGAGAGGACTCCATGGTGAAGGATGAAGGGTTAACTGATTGTCACCAGGGGATTCAAATTAACATGATTGCCAGCTCCTCTAAGAACTTCTAAGGCACTGTCTCTGAAATAAGTGGTAATTTTAACAAACGACCAGGAGACAGCAGAAGAGGGGAGAATCTGCCCCTAGCGCTAGGCCTGCTCCTTGGTCCAGACCCAGTGTAAACCTCAGAGCCTGGACTTTTTCCTGGGGCACATTCTTCTCCCTTAGGCTTCTTTGTGTTTCCTGTTTGTGAAAGAGAGGAGATGGTTCTGTACCAAAAAACCCCAATTTTAGAAGTATGCTGTTTGTGCTTAAATATTAGAAAGAAAACCCTGCTATATTACCACATCTGTCACAAGATACTTCACTACAACTTTGCAAAGGAGAAGTCATGAATTTTTCAAAATTTTCCTTTGACCCAATTGAAAAGCAAAAATATATTACGTATTTTAAGGGAAATGATTCTAAGAATGGAACAATTGTTAATGGATTATAAAAGGGACTATGTTTGGGAGCTGATGTGTTAGCTCTTCTTGCTTGGAAAAAAACCTTGAGGGTCACATCTGTATAAAAAGCATCACTGTGCAATAACAGTTATGATCTGAATCTAGTGTGTCCCCAAAGGGTCTTAACAGCTTGGTTCCCAGCCTGTGATGGTACTGGAAGATGGTGAAACTAGGAGTGGGGCATAGTGGAAGCAAGTCGGGTCATTTGGCTGTGTGCCCTTGAAGGGGATGCCAGGACCCCCAGTTCCTTCCTTTTTCCCAGCTCCCTGGGTGCCATAGAGTGAGCAGCTTTTACCGTAATTCAGGGCTCCCATCATGACGTTCTGCCTGTCACAGACCCAAGAAGCAGCAGGGCCAAATGGCTGACACTTCTAAAACCATGGAACCATCAAAATAAATGTTTTCCTGTTGATTATCTCAGGTAGTTTGTCACAACAACGGAAAACTGACTAACACAACCATTTAAATATTACAAGATTAAAACAAATGAACAACAAAACACACAACGACAAAATGATGTATGTTGCATGGATGGAAACTCCACTCCTTGGAAAACTAGCTCTATCTCTCAACAGTATTATTGTTATCCTTCTTCAGGACTTGTCATTTCCTCTTGGCTGTTTTTCATATGTAAATTAAAACAATTTATGATAATCCATTGGTTGTCTCCATTTATTCTCCCCAGTAATATCCATAATTGCAATTAACATTTAAAATGTTTTATGCCACTTACCTATTATTTAAACTATATTTTTCAAAAAAAGAAAAAAAATGTGTATATAAGGATAGCTGAAATAATTATATTGCTGATGTCTATTGGTTTATTGGAAGGAACAGTTGATGCTTAAATTTTTTTCATGACCAATTTTGTATGCTTAGATCCTGTAATTTGAACAACTAATTTGAAGACAATAATGTACAATATAACAACTATTATTGAATTCCTACCATCTTGTTTATTGAAGCTATGTATCATTTTTAAACTCTTTACTAGTTCTTATTGTCTTTCATCTTTTGATCACTCTTGCTGTCTGTTACTTTTCTCTCCTTGCTGAGATAAAATGCCCCATGTGCAGAATTAAGGATGGAAAGATTTATTTAGCTTACAGCTCGTGGAGGTTTTAGTTCATAATCAGTTGGCTCCAAGGCAGAGAGGCACATGGCAGGGGGCAACAGTTCATCAAAAGACAGCAAAAGCAGCAAAAGCCAAAAAGGGAGTGGGCAACAAGCCTCTTTTCCTCCCTCATGTTGTATGCTGGCTATTTGCCCAAGCCTGCACCATCTCAGTGCTCTCCTCTCGCATAGGCTCAGGATGAATCCCAAAACATATCCTAGCACAGGAAGGGCGTGTCCTTTTCACCCCAGGACATAGAACTGCTGAGTCACTCAGCCAAGCCTCTGGACTTCTCCAGTTGACACAATGTATCAACCACAACACTTGCCTTCTTGCATTTGCTGATCTGGGCAACTTCCTTGAAAATAACAATATATAATATAATAACCACTGTTAATTCCTATCATCTTGTTTTGAAATTGTGAAAAATTTTTATTGTTTTTGTGTTGTTTTATTTTTGTCTTCAATGTTGTTATTTTTTTTTCCTCCTTAAAATAAAAACTTAAAAAAAATTTTTTTTTTCTTTCTCAGTCTGGCTGTGGGTATACAAAGATATTCCCCAAACCTGATTTTGTCTTTCCTGAATATTAGGAACTTTCACCTATATCAAACTTTGCAAAATTACTCTTCTGGCCTCTCTTTGGGCTGTGTTGTTATTTCAAGTTTCTCAGTCTTTGTTACCTTAAATTCCAGGATAGCAAGAGCAGAATATCAAGTTCCACCTACTCCCATCTTTTATACTTTATTTCCACTGAATCTATTCATAAATTTCATTTACATTTTCAGTGCCTTTATTTGGTTTTATCCTAACCTATGGATATTGCTCTGGGGTCATCTTCCTTTCTGTAGAGTTTAGAACCAAAAGTCATTATTAAACTACTTTTTAAAAAATTTAAGTATTCATGTGCTTATTTATTCATTTTATTTTTGCCAGCAGCTTTAACTCCTTTTTCCTGTTTTAGTCCCCCCATATCCAGGTTGTCCAGAACTAATATGATCACAAAGACATAGATTGGTTTCTCCATTACCTTATGTTCAGTCTCAGTTGGGACCTCAGTTCCTTTTGACATTGCTCTTTATACCATAGGCAGCTCCCTCTCCTGTTCACTATGTAAGTTTTCTTTCCCTAAGTAGATCTGGCACCCTAAGTTGTACTTTCTCAGTATATCACTTTCTTAAATCCCAAACCATACTGCGGTTATCTAGGCCACCTCTGCCCTCAGAGCTTCATAGGTCCTTTCATTTTCTTTCTCAAATTCTTTTCCTGTTTCAAGAGATTAGAAATACTTTCCTCTGTCACCTGTTTTTCACTGTTTCATATCACATCTTTTTCCTTTACTCTAACAGATTTCTAAGACTATCATCTCTATATTCAGTAATATATCCAGCATATTCACAATTCCTTTATCTTCTACAAAATAAATAAATTTCCCTTGATCCTAGACATTTTTATAGATACTGCCCTACCTTCTCTTTCCCTGAAGAACTATGACTAGTTTGTTCACACTCTTTACCTACATCTACTTCCTCATTACTTACTCTCCTTTGATTTTCTCTGCTAGTAATTCTTTGACAATAGTCTTGCTAATGTTTTATCAGTCACCTCCTAATTTCCAAACCAGTGGGAATTGTATTTGCATCTTATTTTTTTTTTCTGTGATATCTAGTCTAACTGACTACTTCCTTCCTTTTTCTCACTGAAATTTATCTCATAATACTTTCTCTGGGTTCTTTCTGCTAGCCTAAGATTATTATTTGCACTAATGTTTATGAGTTCCTCTTGCCCACAATTATTACATATTTGTGTGTTCTAGTTTCCTCTTTTGTTTTTCTTTTTATTTAACTCACCATTCTCTTTGAATGAAGCAAGGCACTGATATGTTAATATGACATTGGGCTGGGACATAAAATGCTTGAACTTAATGAACATTAGGGTGATAGGAATGAGAAAGAAAGAATATGAGAAAGTTTGCTTCATAAATTGAATGAACTCATTGAGCCAAAGAGTTGAGATCTAGTTAATTAATCCAAATATAGAATTATGTACTTTGTTAAATCTCCCATGAAATACGCTTCCTATTTATGTAATTGCTATCTTATAGGTAATTTAAATACCAACATTTTAGTACATTCAATTATAATCAGCACCAAAAGAAATGTAATGATGGTTTTGGTTATTAAAGGGTGGTGTAAGGTGATTTATACCTCTATTTATATTACAGAGTTCTTATAATTTACTAGGAATGTTTAAAATGTTTAGGAGTTGTACTTACTATTGAAAGATCATATAATGCTTTTGCATCCATATGACAATTAATCTGTATGCTTCAGTGTGGTGAACCAGTTAAGGTCATAGCATCTGGAGTATATATTTCTGCTTGGATATGACTTTTACCTTTGTGCTTATTATCTATGTGAATTTGGGCAAGTGCTTAACTTCTTAGTAGCTTGGTTTCTTCATCTGTAAAGTAGAAGTAGTATTTTCCTTTTGTTGTGAAAATTACACAAGGCAGTACAAAGCCCTTAGCCTATTGTGTGATAGCCAATTATATTTAGCTTATGTTATTATTAATGTAGCATTAATCAGAATCATGATAAAACTCCACCAGAATAGAAACAAAAATAGTTTTAATTTTTAGAAGTCTAATGGTCTTGGAATAAGTCCTTATGAAGTAGATAGTCAGTGCTCTGAGGTGATTCCAATGCTGAGTTTATAAATCATCTCCAAAATCTACCACTTATTTGTATCAAACCACTACTTGAGTGTTATGCCTTGTACCAATTTACAATTCATATGAATCAATTTCCAGAATGGCGATGCATTTCTGAATAAGATGTTGAGTACTTTTAACTTTTATTGACTACTCCCTTTCCTCTCCCAGAAGAACGGCTTTATATTCCCATTTAACTTAAATGCATTTATAATGTCTCTGCCAGACGTGTGCTTCTTCCATTATGTGAGAAATAGCTGTGCAAACGTTTCTGGGCCATTTTAATAATATGATCTACACTTATCCATGTGTTTTGCCAAAGATATTCTTACTTGTTTTTTCATAGTATGCCTTCTCCATGGATAGCAATGTTCCTCAAAGCTAGTGACCATGTCCATTTTATTTTATTGTTCCACTTGCTCATGGCATAGATTTGTATTTGTATAGTTTAGGGTGTGCTCTGCAGAGCAAAGACCCTTGAGACACTTTGGGGACTGACTTACTGAAATAACTTCTCCAAGATGAGTTCTGAAAGAACTAGGTCAAAAACAAGTAAAATTATATAATTTTTTTTTAGCTGGAAAAGACCTCAGAGATCACTTTTTCCAGATCCTTCATTTTACAAAATAGGAAACTGAGTCTCAATGTATTTGTAGTCGAGCCAGAATCACAATTCCACCCTCTCAACTGAGAAGCTTAGAGTCTTTCACCCACCTCTTCTTAGACTGAGAGTTTACTTTCCAGTTTTGCAGGTGATCTCTCCATGTCATGGGGCATGTGTGTGTGTGTGTGTGTGTGTGTGTGTGTGTGTGTGTGTGGTTTTTAGGACTGTATAACTGTGTCAGCTGCAAAAACATTTACCAGAAAAAAAAGAGATGATAAAGAGTACATTAAGCTGATTTTTTTTCTTGTTTTTACTAACACCTTCATTAGGAAAAAAATGGTAGTGAACACAAGATAAAATTTTAGGACCCATAAAATTCATCCTGATAGGGCCTTTGCTTCTGGAATAAACTTTTCCAGAGAACTCATTGTAGTTAAGGGTCATTATCTTGCATAACAGGCCGCTCAGGGGTTACTGAAAGTGTCCGGCAAGTGTGTAAAGTGTTTAGGGGAGAGGTGCTTGCAGGAGTCTCAGCTGAAAGCGAAAGGGCACAGGGAAGGGGCGCCGGGAGCTCGCGGAGGGAGGGAAGCAGCCCCCCGCCCGGCAGGTGGAAGGAGGGAGGGCTGCGTCCGCGGAGTATCCCGGCCCCTTCATGCGTCTCCCCTGGGAGGGGCGAGGCGGGCGCGGCCGAGGCTCAGGGAGCTCCAGCAGCTTGGAGAGCTTGGCCCCGCGCGGCCCGTCCCTCTGCGCTCCGGGACTCAGGAGGAGGACGAGCTGCAGCCATGGGTGAGTGCGCGCGGGCGCGGCGACCCCCGGAGCGTCAGCCTGGGGACCGCTCGTGCTGCGCGGCGAACGCTTGCGGTGCTCCTGGCGCCTCTGCCCTCCCGGCCCGGGCTCTGCCCGCGGACTTTGCTGGGACCGGGACCGAGGAATGAGTGGCTCTGGGGGCGAGGGAAGACCCCGGCGCTCCCAGGGGCGGGCAGGGACCAGGCTGCCCTGAGAGCTGCGCGGTGCTGGGGGTTAGGGAACCCACAGAGGCAGCGAGTCGTCCTCTCGGGTTCCCGCGTCCTAATGTGGGGTCTGAGGAGTAAGTTGAGGCAAGGCAGGGGCAGTGGAAAGTTCTTGAAACTTTCAGTCGCACAGCTTTGAGCGGAGGAGGGCAGGGGCGGGGCGAGATCGAGACGGTGGCTGGTGCCCGGTAAACCGAGGGCGATTTGCACGCAGGGCTGGGAGGCTGCAGGCTGGCTGTGCCTGAGTAAATGGTGCGCTTGCCTGGAGTGTCGAAACTGGCTTGGTCACTGGCTGGTAGAGCTCGGTGCCCTTGGCATGGCGCAGGTCCTTAGTCTGTTTGCTTGGAACAGCCCCAGGAGTGCTGGTGGGGTGGGACGGAGAGGTGGAGGACTCGGGTCGGTGGACCCAGCCCGAGGAGGAAGTGGGGTCCGGTGAGAAAAGACCAGAGGACAGCGAGGAAGCAGCAGCAGGAGAGAGGAAGCTGCCCGCTCCCCCGGACTTGGTTTTCAGCGCGTGTGCGTGAAGTCTGCGATCCTGCAGTTCCCTGGTTACTGATTAGCGGTCCCCAGCAGTCGAGGTTTGCCATTCAAACCCGGGACACGCACGCCTTCCGGTCCAAGGCTGTCACGCGCCCTTCCCCCGCCTCTCCCTTGTCCTTTGTAGAGCGGGATTTCTTCCAGAGTAACGGGCCTGTGGGGCTGAGGCGCTCCTGTTGAAATTCCTAAATTCCCACAGGCTCCAGGGTTAGGGGATGCTTTGACTGTTAAACGGTGGCGTTTATAGACACTGGCCAACTTGGAAGAAAGCATAAAAGGGACGGCTGAGGACATTTTTGCCTATGAATGTTAGCTGTGATCAAGACATTCATAGTCTCTTCTTGCTTGACCCTGGAAAAGTCTTAGAAAGACCCATTTGTAGGGCCTTTGCATAAAACAGGCTTTAAAAAACTTTTCTTATTCAGTTGTACTTGCACAGATAAACTCTTGTTAGAATAACACATCGGTGGAAAAGCTCCTATAAGTGCAAAGAGAAAAGAATTTACTTGAGCTAATCTGTTCATTGACTAGTAAAAGCATTAAGGTAGTAAAACATCTAGGAAGAATGACATAACCTACTCTTACAAACGTAAGCTTGAATGGACTGGCTAGCAATAGGCAAGTTACTCATGATTTCAAAGGTATTGGTCTAACTTGCATTTCCGTACTCTAATGAAAACAGTTGGTGTTGGACTTTACCTCAGAACCTATGGATACATTACCTATGGCAAATGATAGATAGGTGTCATGGGAGAGGAGGATGGACTTAAAACTTTAATGATAATAACCTGGAGATTGTTCTGTGACTCTTCAAAACTTAAAACAGATACTTAAAACACCTTTCCCATCTTCTGTCAGAATGGATTATGTGTTTCCTATGGTACTCAAAGTCACCGGATACACATGTAGGTGTCAGTACTTAGAAGAAGGAGAATGGAGGGAACAAGAGAGAGTGAAGAACAGAACACATTTGTCATGACCTGACTGAGGGTGAGGGACCAAGTCAGGATTCAGATCAAAAATGGGGCAAAGGCAAAAAAGAAGGAAGGAAATGTGTCCGGAAATTAGAAAGAAAACACTTGATCTTTGAAGTTATATTTTTCCTTTCTTTTAATTTATTTGTGGAAAACAGATCTTACACCATGCCTCTTTTATTTAGTGGCAGTAGGATTGGGAAGGGGTTCAGAAATGGAGCCCAGACTGGTAGGATGAAGAGGAAAAACAATGTGGGGAATGCTGAACTGGGCCAACAAGCTGGATCCCGCTATTTCCTAGTGTCGTGATGACTAACACCATTTAGTGAAAGTAAGATAGTGTGAGGGGAGTGAATGTAAGCAATCAGTTCTTATTTGTCTTAGAAGAAATTCCTTCTCTAGCATTGTGGAAGAATTAGAGCAATTGGTTAGTCAAATATTCTGAATAATTCATAGTCATATCTATAATGCACAAGGCTAATTCTAAAAAAGAAAAGTTACTTGCAATGTAGGCAAATAGAGATTTTGGCTTTTCTTTCTTCAGTGATGCATTCAATCTGTGTAGGTATGCAAGGGAATTTTATTTTTCTTTTTTCTTCTCCAAAATTCACCTCTCTAGAAAGGATAAAAATTATTTCATACTAAAAGTACAGAGCTATTTGCTGAGAGTTTATACATTTTAGCTGCAGGGTTAACTTTAGTCATCAAGCTAATTGTGAAATTTCGGGCTCCACTGGAGAGGTAGGTTAGGAATATTTCAAATTTCTTCACTAAACACATTACTTACTGTTCTTCTTGACCATATTCTGACACCATTAATATTTGTTTCATTTATAAAATGATACTGAGTATAATTTAGTTTGACAGATATTATTACAGAAAATGTCGCCGAGAGAAATTGGTACTAAATGTAATTTGGAAGTATGTGAAGGACTTGGAAAAGAAAGGTATTCCAATAAGGGTCTCTTAAAGTAGGAAGCAGATAGGTTCTGGGGACCATTAAGACATAGAATTGGCTCAACAGGATTGAATTTGAGTTTAGAGAGTTTTCAGAAGCAGGTGGAAGAATACAGAGTTTATACAATATGAAATAAGCAGTCATAGAGGGTTTTATGATGACAATAGTGTTTAAGAAAGATCAGTTGAATGTACTTGGTAAGACAAAGAATAAATTGGAGCAGATAGATCCAGCTATCAAGCCAGTCACTGAATGATAAGATGCATGTTGTGGTCAGTGTATTAATAGTGGAGTTGGAAAGTATCAGATGGGTGAAATATATGTCTTATGCTAAAATTTTAAAACTAGGCAATTGAGCAATATAAAGGACAATGAAAAATATGACCTTTGAAGATTTGAAACCTTGAAGAAGAAATAGAGAGGGTTTTTTTATAGACTACTTAAGGAGTAAGTAGATAGTTTTATTTTTCTGGATGTTTTGGGCAGCTGATTAATTTCAGTTTTGAAAAATTAATTAAGAGGTAATGGCTAGTTGCCTAAGCAATAATATTTAGTAGGCTGGAAATTCATAATGAGAATTTAATCAGGGCACATGAATAGGAAAGAAAAGAAAGATCTGAGTATTACTGACCTTTAGGAAGAGGTAAGTGCACATCTGTGAATTACTTATTTGAAAGTGAGAGTGTAAGAAATACTGGTTCAGGGAAATGGAGAGGACAAATTCTGCTTAGAAAAACATGACCACCATCTACACAATCAGTATTAAATGCCTTAAAATGAAACAGTGAAATGTGACATCTTTAAGCATTTAGCCTTATATTCAAGATTCCACACATTTTGACAAAAAGAAGTCAGATGGGAATATTTTTCTATCATTCAACTCCAGTGAAAATGGAGTTGGTTAATGTTCTATAAAATGATGAACACTTGTGTCATGTGTGGCATCTTAGATGACCATTTCAATGATGTCTTCAGATGGCTGAATCCTTGCAGCAGCCTGAAATCCTCTGAAGACTCACTTGAACTGGTCGTTGAAGATAACGCCATGTCATTCCAGCTGCCAGTCAATGCTGCCTGTGAACTGGGAGTTCGTTGGGGCTATCTTTGAGTTTTTCAAAGACTGATGACCAGATTTGTAGAAGTATCATCCCAAGGATATGTGTTCCAAGAAAGTGAAGCAGAAGCTACAAGGATTCTTATGACCTAGCGTCAGTGAAATGTCAGGACATCTTATTATAAGGGGCTAACATCAGTGAAATGTCCTGGAACGTCACTTTTGCTGTATTGTTTTGGCCATAAAAATCATCAGAAACAGCTCAGGTATAAGAGTAGGGAGATCAGGCCTGTGCTCTTGATGTCAGGAGCAGGATGATTCCATCAGGAAAGAAGGAACTGAAAGTAGTCAAATAATTGATCTCATTCCTAAGAGATATCTTATAAGTAAGTGTATATTACATTACATTTACAACTGAAAAGTCAGTGTAAGTTCTCTGGAACACATATATAGAAGCAAATCTTTACTTAGAAATTTATAGAAATCTAGTCAGTCACATTGACAGTTCAAAACAAAACATTTCAATGTGGAAATTCATGCTTGAGTGAAAGTGTGTTGGTAAAATATTGGGATAAGTGCTACTCAAAATAATTTCAAATAAAATCAGCTAATGTTTCTTATTTTCATTTGAATCTGTCTCTACCAAGAGTATTGTAAGTTATTGTTCACTTCATTTAGGATGGAGTTTCTGCTGTAAAATAAACACTTTGTAATGTTCTGTTTGAGGACTTGCTTTATTTTTCAGAAATGTGTTAATTCTACAAAAGATACAATTTGAACAGGTATAGTGTGATTATAGACAGGCTGCATTTAAGTTAACTGCATAAAATTCAACTTAATGAAATTCTTCATGTAAATCTTATTTTATTATTTTTAATGGACAAAGGTTGTAGCTATTCTACCTCGCAAAATACATTACTTTTTCCTAGATGTTTGAGAAATGAAATAAAAGTAGGGTAAATGAGTTGGGTGGAATTTTAATGACAGAATTAATTTCAACCTAGAAACTTAGAGACCTTAAAAAAATTAAGTTCTTACTGTGTTTCAACGACTCACGGTCATTCTATTTTCACCTATTTGGAGACGTGAGGGAATGACAAGAGATTGTGGGAAACTGTGTCCTCAGTACTCCCTAACTATAATGTAACAAGCAAAACTCCCACACCTCAACATATGAAGAGTTTGGTTATATAAATAACATGACCAGAAGAATGCATGAGGATTGCAATCTGCAAGGAAGCATTTGGTTAAGATAGTTTCTTCTTTAGTTTGTTAAGATTTTCATACACACCTTCTTCTAAGAGATCTATACCAACACTATATATTTGCTAAATAAATATCTTGTTGCTCTTTCTATGAACTTTGTTTCCTAAAACCTTTAATTGCATTATCTAATCAGAGTAATTTAAAGAATATGTTAAATACTGATTCCTTGGTCCTGAATTTTAAAATTCAGACCCAAATGTTTGGTCTTAAGCACTGGATCTGCAATTTGAATGTGTAGTCCAGCTGATGTTGTGGCATTAAGTCTGAGGTGTGTGTGTGTGTTAGGAGACAGAGATTCCCCAATGCTTTCCCCTCTGAGCACGCTAAGGTGCCCATTACAACAGTTACACTTCTACTTGCATCTCCAATACATATTGTAAATTCTGTTTATAACTTGGAAAGGTATTACCAAGAGGTTCATTTTGGGATGACCTTTACATTTCTGTTTCATTTCACCGAAACTTCCAGCCTTCATAGTTGTCTCTTCTTCCTCACTGGTTGGTCACTCATCAGCTTTTATAGGGTGATAGTCCCCAAAGTTTACTGAAATGGCATTCTGGAAAATTATCAGTGACCTCCAGCTGAAAGGGGGCAAGTATCTGTTTATCTGTCTGTCTGTCTGTCTGTCTATCCATCTATCATCTATCTCTTTTCTATCTCTATCTCTATCTCTATTTTTTTCTCTATTATATGTGGTCAGGTCCAGACACTCAAGGCAGCAACTGCCAGATAGTTGGCAAAGAAACTAGCAAATGCCCATACCATTAAGCTACTTGTCTAATGCTGCTTTCCCTGCTGATGCAGAAAGTTAACAGAATACAAAATTTGAGTCTTTTATGGGGGGGATATAATGTATTTAGCTTTGGTATGAGGGGACTGTACATAAGGCTTTGGAGTGATTGTATCTATTCAAAATAAGGTGAGGGGTACAATTGTGAGAAGGACTCAACACTAAACCAAAGCTCTGTATGAAATCAGAAGCATTAAGGCAAGAAGGACTTACAAGAATTAACCGAAAAGTCAATCAGATAGTTAGTGCATTTTCAAGAGAATTAGAGAGTAGCTTTGAACCTAGTAACCTGCTGTGTTCAGTGCGATAGAAAGAAAAACTGAAAAAATTCTTTTGCTTTAAGGAATTTTTAATTGATTTAAGCCTATTGAAATTAAATCAGTTTGATAAGGAGTGAAAAAACAAGTTTGCTTTCATAGAACAGATTATAGGGTCGAAAAAAGAACAAGGAGGGGAAGACAGACGGAAGTAGGGAGAAAGGAGAGAGTATTAGTGTATCCCTGGTCCAAAGAAGACTTCTCAGGTACAAATCCCTTCATGTATGTATTAAAAAATCAGGGAATGATCTAGGGAAGAGGCATAGATTAAGAATGCCATAGAATAAAAGACTCCTGAGCAATTTCCTACAAAATTGCCTGTAATGTAAACCTATTTTATTAAAATATAGGTTTAAAAAATACAAAAATGCCTGATGGTATTCAAGAATTTTTAAAATGTCCAAATATGTGTCCTGACTTCTTTAAATCATATTATAATTGACCAGTACAGATTATACCATCATGTCTATTCTGAGACTGCACTATGTTTATTATATGTAAATTCTATTTGTAGAGAATATGCATACCTGGAATTAGTAAGAATATGTAGGTAAGTACAAACTTAAATGAGTTCACAGAAATGAAACATATTATGGCTAGACGCTCAACCAGAAGTCGGGGGATAATCATTCATACTGCAGTGACTGAGCTATTGATCTGTGTTATAATTTCCCACAAGTGCAAATGAAAGGCTTGGGTTAAACTGCCTGTAAGAGGCCAGTCACCTGTGAATGCCTGTAAATGAGTAATTGACTAAATGAGAAAATAGATCACAGGAAGCACCACATGCACATGGGAGAATAGGGAGGCCATTCTGGTAGCCATGTGTCTCACACGTTTCTCTTTGTTAGTATTTGAACCTTGATGTTCCAAAGGATCAGGGTTCTAAGGCTTCACCCACAAGATTTTGTTTCTTTTGCTTTGCACTCTGGGATTTTTTTATGCTTACCTTTATAGAGTAAGGATATAAAGTACTAAACTAAAACAAAATACAAACAATATTTCTAGGAATTATTTGATGCTTCATTAATTTATGCACAGGTCACTCATTTTAATTATCTGTTGTTATTAATATGTGAGAAATTAATTTGATATATTTTAATAAGTTTATATTTCTCATGTTGGTAGCACCCTCAAATTTTGAAGTATTGCTCTTTGTATGTGTGGTGGTGGGGAGATCCTTTATTTGTTGTTTTGTTTGGTTTGTTTTACATGTGTGAGTATGAGACAGCTTTCTATGAGGTTGTTAGAATGTAGAAGGAATCATTTTATAAATCCAAGATGTGATATTTTAAAAGACAGGTCATGTTTTCTGCTGGTAAAAATTACCACCGTGGTTAATAACTAATCTCTAAGTCTCCCCAGATTACATTGATTTTATTTTTAAGTATCAAGGCAAAGAGGAGGAAATATCTGATCAAATATAACTCATTGCTGATTTAATTCCTTTTGAGTGTAATTTGTGTTTGCCATTTCTTTTATTAAAGAGAAACTTAGGTATTCAAAAGAAAAGTGCTGAATTGGAATTGTGCTTTCAAAACTTTCTGAAAACACTGTATTTAGTAGATTTTTCTATTAAATTAAGCCAGCTATCTACTTTAGTACAGATTTGAAGTACATAAAATGAACCTTGAATTGGCAGGGAGCTTTTGGTGCTCTTTTTTTTGGGGGGGGGTCTTTCTAACTGGCACAAAACCCACAGAAATTGACATACTAGATATACGAAGTCTATCACCAGATTACCCTTCATTGTTACTATTCTACAATTCTTTCTCTTCTGAGGAAAAATTTTAAAAGAGGAATAGTATTTTATTTGTTAATTGTGTATTGGAAAGCAAATTCAAAAGGATATTTCTAGAGCAGAGAATACCAGAGTAGCAATTAATATAAGTGCATGCTTTAGAAGTAATTGATTCTTTAGGTATACAAATGGCATAAAAATCAATAGAAAAATTAACACTTCATTTATCTCATAGCAATTGTTTTAGCAATTACTTTAATAAGCATCACTATACCTAACTTGATAAGTGCAATCTAGTTTAAATAAGCTGAGAGGTAAAATGAGTCTCCACTGAAAAACAAAAAATAAATTTAAACATACCAATGTTATTTCACACAGCTCATTACACCTTTTTAAAATCATTATTGTAGAAGAATTTTTGTATGTAGGGGCATCAACAATTCCATGGTTGGAGAGTACTCCTCCAAGAAAAGGCAGCCTTTTGAATTTATTTTAGCGTTGATTCAATTGAACATGTATTTCTATGGGAAATCATATGATAACCTTGCTTCTACATATGACATAATGAAGGTTGCCCAGGAAACATAATTTCTGATTCCAAAGTACTTATGTTTTCACTGATGATCTAAAACTTTTACATAGAAAACTATATTAGACTCCTACAACATTATATACAGAGATCTAGTTTAGATGCAGTCCTCGCCCAGATCACTGGCCTGGAATGGGAGAGTTCCCCGGAGCCTATCGTTATGAAGAGAGGGCTCCTGAATGAGCACTTTGAAGAGAAGCTGGACGGTTGTGACTTTGTCTGAAAGTAGAGGTGGTGGTGGTGTAGGAACCTAATCTGCTTCCCCTCCAGCTGTTGTATTCAGAAACTGGTAATGGTGTTTTCCTCCTCTGGAAGAGGCTGTGTGGAGACACGTGCTAATGAAAACTGTAGAAGCATGTAAACAGTGCATTGGTGGTGAGCAAAACAGTTCTGCTGACCGTGACTTTGTACCCTTCTCGTTCCCTCGCCCTGTTACTCCACCTCTAAACTGTCTCTTTCTCTTTACAGGGCCCTTGCACACTTGTCCCATTTGTTTTTTTGTCTAACCCAACCTATAATCAAGACTGCATGGCCAGAGATCCAGGTATTGATACACAAATATTCTCCCTTCTCTTTTGACCCTTGGTCCCAAAGAGTCTGGATTATTGTTGTGTATCTTAGAGGAAGCCTAGATATAAGGGTTAAGAAAATCATCCTATGACATGATCCTGCAGTTGCACCATTTCTGACAGGTAATCATCTGAACAGATTTGGTTTCTGAGGCAACAGAAATGGAGCAAATATTAGAGATGATGATAAGAAAAAAACATTGTTTTATTTATTAGGATAAAACCCAGAAGCCGGTGTTCTGATGACAGAAAGAAAGGTCTCCAAGGTCAAATAAACTAGAAATATTCATAATTCTGGTGATGACCAATTAATTACACTCTATAAATCAGTTCTCGTTTTATTAAATAAGAGTGCTTCAGTGAACCCAGTGATTTGGGATTGCTATGTCCATTTTCCTGTCCATAGTGATGTCCCTCCCATTCCTTCCTTCTAACCAACGTACTCACTGGGAGCTGTGCTACGTGATCATGTTTACAGATGACAGAGTAGCTTAGTAAACTAACATTTCTATTTCTAAGCAGAACTTCCTATTCAGATTTTAAGATCCCCTTTGACATTGATTGTCATGATAAAATCAGAAATTTATAAAATTTGATGCCAAAATGTAAAGATATCTAATTATCAATGAAATAATTTAACATGTTCAAGTATAGATCAAAACTTAGTAGACTATTACAATGATCAAAATGAGTTTAAAATTCAATATTTTAATACTTCCGTTTCTAGAAAATGTGATATAGTTCAGTATTGTTAGTGATAGGCTATCAGTAGTTTTTTCTTTATGAGATGTTTTTCCATGCTTTATATTGCATGATTTTATTCAGATGAAGGGAAAAGGAAAAATCTCTTTTGCTTAGAAGCTTAATTTTCAGCTTTTTACCTTTAGGTCTCTAATTCTGGGGCAAATTTTCTTTACTACACTGTTATTTCTTCGTTCATGCTTTTACTTGGCTTTTAAAATTCAAATGATTAATGTTGGAAGAAGGCGGTTATTCTTGGGGTTGAAAGACTCATTCAGTTTTCTCCTATCTATGTTAAGGACTGATCTTTAGCAGAAAAATTCAAACAAGATATTCTTAGAAAAGCATCCCAAATAGGCGGTTTTTAGATATGGAGTATATACCTGTAGTTATATCTTTTCATTTTCACTGATTAAATTAATACATGGTGCTATGTGCAGATGAATTTCAGATGCAGCTACACACAGGAAATACCTCCATGTTGGTAGGCAGAGATGTATTATCATCTTCCAGTTCCTGCAGGGACTACAGAATCAATGTGCGAGGAGCTGCTTGCTCTCCTCAAGTTGAGTCCTGTTTTCTTTGTCACTGGCTTTCTTCTTCTAGTCCACTGTTTATTTATTGGCTGTTTAGCATGGAGAAACATCTAGTCTTTTAACATTGACAACAAATCAGAGTAATGAGCCTGCCCATCACGCTACATTGGGTATAATCTTTGCTTGTTAGGCTCTTGGCTGGTTTCGCTGTACTTTATCCCGAACATTTGAAAAATCTGAATGCTTTGTTGGTTGTTATTTTCCCATTCTTATTAACACTTGCCAAATCCCTTGTCAGGCATCTTTAGAGTCATGACAGCTTCTAGGTCAAATTTCAGTTTTGATCACTGCATCTTTAGAAGTAAAACTAAGGACTGAAATAGCCAGTTCCTTTTCGGGGATTGCAATGGATGCTGATTAGCTGCACGCTGGTTGTTGAAGTCATAGCAACAAGTCCTACTTACTATCTTTCAGGCATCTCAATTAAGTTTCTTTAGTTTTTGGATATACAACTGCAAAAAGTTTCATCTCCTGTGGGAAATGAATATCCTCTTTCACTAGAGAACAACTTCATAGAGTTAATTAAAAATTCTTTTCTAGTGTTCATTTCTGCATGAATAAGCTAGAAATTATTTTTCACTACTTCCTTTCCTTTTTTCTTCTATTTTCTGTAATGAAGCATTCAAACAACTTAATCTTTTAATTATAAACTGATTAATTGTTAAGTTGTTCGATGCCATTATTTAAGTTATGAAACTAAACCTGCCCATTAATAAGAAGAAAAACTCAAAGTTGGCTACAGAGGTAACAAATTTTATTTTCAACTACTTTAGACATTTTATAGTCAACACTATTGTTTTGATAGAAAATAACAGTAATTATTAGAGAAAAGTGCATGTAAGAACATAGACTTTTTGCATTAAATTCTATTATATTAGATGTGGATAAAATGAAACTTTCTTTTCCATCAGTCATAAATAATTGTAATTTCTGCCCATATAAAAACAGTTTGGGGCTGGGGATACAGCTCAGCAGCACAAGTGCTTGCCTGGCAAGCATAAGGTCCTGAATTTGATTCCCAGTACCTTAAAAAAAAAATCACAAAAACTGGTTTTTGGCATACCATTGTAAAATATAGGCTTTTCCAGTCTTGAAAATGGTTGAGAAAGCTTATTTATATTATTTAATCAATTAGTTGAGCAAAATTTTATATTCTTCAATTCATTAATTTCTAATCAAAATTGAACAAAGCAAATATCCTTAGCAAATTCAAGTCATATTTGTTATTTAGAAAAATTTTTTAAATTTCTAGATCCATTAATTTAGAAAAACAATCCCTATTCCCAAGCTTCAGATTTTTTATTTATACCCACAATAATAAGATGTACTCCACAGATTTACTGACATGAATAAATAAGGAATATATGTAACATAGGTTAGCAAGTGTCTGATCAAGAGAGAATACTCAATAAATAGTTTGCACACACATTAACTATGAAAGTAAAGTTTGTCTTATGTAAGTTTGAAGTCTTAATTTTAAAAAGTGGAAATTCTAGATTAGTAGGGATAAGATGAACTTTAATGAAAGCAGTGAATATAACCAATAGTTATATTCTGCAAACTGACCTAATTCTGAGAAAAGAGAAAAGGAAAAGTGGAAGGATTAGGTCTTTCAAACATCTAGATTTGTTTTACACTTACAGTAATTGTAACAGTGGTTTAAGAATAAGTACATAGATAAATAGGCTTGAGCGAAAGTATCAAAAACATGCTCAAATTTCAGTGTGCCCTCAATGTCTACTCAGGAAGGATTACTAGGGGAGGGTTATTTAGAAAATGAGATTCAACCAGGTGTGGTAGTGATTGCAGATGTCTGTGATCGCAGCACTTAGGGAAGCTGAGGCAAGCTGAGTCAGGCTTAGAGAAGGTAGACTCTGCATGAAAACAAACCAACAAATGGGTTGCACAGTAGCTCAGTGGTAAAACATCTGTGGATTCTTTCCCCAGTACTGTAAGACAAAAACAGTGCTGTGCATAGAAATTATTTTACTGCCTCACATTAACCCCCTACATTAGAATAACTGTTTCATGGATGAAATAGCAAGGATCTAATAAGGATCTAATTTTGAAAAACAATTTAAGATTATAAAGAAAAGTAAAAGAGTATTTTTATGATCCGGGGTTGGGAACACATTTTTTTAATTTTTAATTTTTAATTTTAAAGACAAAAGAATGGAGACATACAAAAGAGGATAACACAAAAACAACACAGGAAATACACAATTATAGAAAAGATAGTAGGGAATTAGCCCTGTATACTGTATTACATAATGTTATCTTCTCATTTGTTAACACAAAAACAATAAAGGAAATACCAAATTATAGAGAAGATAGTAGGGAATTAACATGGGATGCTGTATTACATAATGTTATCTTCGCATTTGGTACTCATTTATACAGATGATGGCTCGTTCGATTAATCAATTTTCTCCATCTTCATCTCCGTTGTTCTACCACCCAATCAGTCGTCTTTTCTCTGAAAATAACTGTACTTTTTGGTTTATGTACTCCCTCGGGTTCTCACATTGGGAAGAGACATGGCTGCTTCAAATTATGCTGTAACAAACATGGGTGCGCACAAATCGCTATGGCAGGAGGTGGAAAAGCATCCATACTCAAAGACAGTAGATAGGCAGAGAGCCAGGTTCACTATGGCCAGCCCCCATTGACAAGCCCTCAAAGCCATCAGAGCCGGGGCGGGGGGGAGGGGGTCTGGTCTAGTAGGCAAGGTTACCCAGCGAACAGCCGGGCTCCACCTAGTCGCCACACGGGAACACAGTTTTTAAGCGTAGAGAAAACGTAGTAATAAGTATAAAATACCTGACAAATTTGACCATTCCTGAATTTAAAGCATCTTTATGATGCAATAAAACATTAAGAAATACAGGACATATTATGGAAGTGTAGCTGTTTATACATTTGTATAGTTTACAGAACTTTAAAAAAAAACCCATATGACTCAACAGAGAATGAGCAAAATAAAACTACGGGAATGCCGTAGAAAAGGAAACACAAATGATCCCATGAATTTATCACAAGATGCTGCAATCTCTGGTAATTAGAAAAAAATGAACAAAACAGGTAGAGAAAGAGAAAAGAATAGAAAATGTGAGTAATCGTATATATATCAAATCAATGGAGGAATTCCTTGTAAAGCTTACATTCATGAAACTCTGGCATAAATAGCTTTACTGATAAATCTGATTTACATGAAATAAAATAAAAATTTTACCACAAAACTTTCCAGGAAAAAGAATAGAATCCCTTCCCAACTCATATTACAAATTCAGCATTCATTGATGTCAAAACAAGACAAAAACTTCACAAAAGAAAACAAAAAAAGAGAACGCTTATGTTCTGGTATATATCTTTTGAGAATAGATGCAAACATTCTTAAGGAAATTGTAGCTATTTGAATCCAATATTCTAGGAAAGCAAGGCTAAGTTAAAATTTGAAAATTAATTATTAGTTCATAATCAGAAAAGCCTGAAAAAGAAAAATAATTACTTCAGTAGGTATCAAATGCAGCATTTGACAACATTTAAAATGCATTCGTGGAAAAGTTTCTTAAAGATCACACTTACTGGTGAAAGCCTGAATGACATGCCTCCAAACTGTAAATTATGAAAGCATGTATGTGGTTTTCTTTTTCTTGCCTTTTGGTACCTAGAATTGAACTCATGACCTCAGGCTTGCCAGACAAGCGTTTATGCCACTGAGCTATATCCCCAGCAAGCATGTCTATGTTAATGACTTCTCTTCAACATTGTACAGGAGATTTTAGCCAGTAGAGAAGTCAAGAAAAATAAAATTAATTCAAATGGAAGTCGGAAATAAAACACTGTTATTCACAAATAACATTGTGTAAGTAGAAAGTTTCAAAAGACTCCACAAGAAAATCCACTAAGATTTAATATGAGTTTAATAATATGCCAAGGTACATAATGAATATGAATAATTGTATTTCCATTTAATAGTGATGGAAATTGGAAATTAATACTTGAAAACAAATAAAAATAAGGACTAAACAAAGAAACAAAAAACCTGACAAAACTGAGTGCTGACAACAGAGAAATGAAACTTTCTTGCATTTATTTTGATAATATCCAATGCTACAATAACTTAGGAAATTCGTTTAACAAAGTTAAAAATATACTTAAAATGAACCAACAAACCCACTCTTGTGTATTTATCCAAAAGCAATGAAAATTTTTGTTTACTCAAATATCTATAGGTAAATATTTGTAATAAGTTACTTGCAGCTATTTAAATGTAGAAAAAATATCTAAGTGTCCTACAGCAGGTAAATGGGTAAACAAAATCTGATGTCGCCATACAATGGAATTCCACTCAGCTGAAAAAGCAGAGGAGCTAATAAAACAACATGGATAAATCCCAACTGCATACCAAGTGACAGAAGCTGGATCCGAAAGGGTCTCAGTCTGCTTACATGACATGCTAGAAAAGGAAACATAAAAAGACACAATGGTGATTAACTGAGGCTGGAGGTAGAGTAACTGGTTGACTGCAAAGGATTAAGATGATTTGGGGAAAAATTGCTCTATATCTTGGTCCTGGTGGTGGCTATTTGACTGTATATTTTCCAAAAGATGAACTATCAGAAAAAGGTGAATTTTATACTACAACCAATTAACAGCACACTAAAAGATCTTATCAGGACAGATATGATGAAATATTACTCCTAATTTTCGGTAGTGGGTCATCTTTGTTAATTATTTTATGCTTTCTTTCAAATTAACAATAATAAAATAAAAATTATTTTGCTCAATTGTCAATAAAATAAAAATTTCCCCCCATTCTTGCTTCAGATTCTATTTCTTTCCAACCTTTTTTCTCAATTTCCTTTAGTAGTATGTAATGTACAAAATTTTGGTTAGACATGAGAAATGAGAATTTCTGTAAGCTACATTTAATTAAAATCCTTCAAATTATTCAGCCATTACACAGTAAATAATGTTTCATTTTACACTGTATTAACTCAGTTGCTTTGCAAATGCCAAAATATGCTAACAAAGAACAAAATCTGTACACAATGTGCTGCTACAGAGATTTAGAAGGGGGCTAGGTTCCCTAACTACTCTGCAGTAAAGGATAAACTTGAGTAATTTGTAGGAAAATGTATTCACCATGAGACCATAATGTTAAGTGAAGTAAATCGGGCATACAAATTTAGACATTGCATGGTTTCTCTTGTGTGAAAAATGCAATATATAAATAAAGTGTGAAGTAAAAGACAGGTAATAGGAAAAATCAGAGAGTAAAATGATATTGTAATCCAGTGCAGACAGTGTGTACCTGTGTTGGACTATCAACTGGTGCTCAATTTATAATCCCCAGCTGAACTGAGTAAGCATGGTGCTGGGTGTGGGAGGCCCACCTGAGGATTGTTGCCAGCAGCAGAAGAGGCAGAAGTGGATAAGAGGGAAGCCTGTTGGAAGCAGTTGGGAAGCTGTAAGGAGCTACTGCTTCTCTTGGAGGAGCTTGTCATGCTGGCTTTCTTGATAAACTCAGTGGTTCCCATTGTCCAAGGAACTTGGGACCTTGCTGTTGCTGAGAAGGACTTCAGTTCATTTTGGAGGAGCTCTGGTCCTCACTTTGACCATCACTCCTGGCTCTGGAGGGGAAGAAGGTGCACAGTCCAGTCTCCTGAGAAGCTTGCTACATCGGCTTTCCTGACAGGAACTCAGCTTTCCCGATCATTGGAGGAGCTTGGGACCTCACTGTTGCTGAGGATGAATCTGGTACCTTCCAGGGGAGCTCTGGTTCTTACTCGAGCATTGCTTCATGGTTCCAGTGTAGATCTCTCAACCTGCTAGCACAGACCCTTCATCCTGCTAGCACAGACTTACTAGATTCCACAACTGACCTTTGGGCCTTTGCAGGGCAGATTCATGCAACAGGCCTGCATGAGATGTCTTGGGCTCTAGGCTTCCAGCAAGCCTACATGAGACATTGTTATGTGCTCTAGGTCTTCAGCTGGACTCATGCAGGGCATTGGCCTGGGATCCTGGTCCTCAGCTGGAATCTTTGGTCTTTAGTGTGTAGACAGATTTCCTGAACTCTCTTGTGTATGATTCTTTGGGTGACTATTATAAATAACCTTATAAAATATATGTCCTGTATTTTACTGTTCCCCTTGCAAAAACCTCAAACTATGACAGTACCTAAAAGTGTACCTTGACTTAGTAGAATTATTTTACATCAAGTAAATTTTATATTAAGTAAATTATTTTATATTTTCTTGGACTATTAGTCTGAAAAAATCTAACATTTTCCTGAAACAGAAGGACATAACTAGTGGATATTATTTAATATTTTTTGGACTTTTTCCTATAATGATTCCATGTCCTAATAAATATAATTTTGCCTACAATTGTAGATGTATAATTTTTTCTTAGAATAGTTCCATTTCTAAATATATATGATTTTGCCTTAAATAGACATTTTTCGGCTTTACATGGAAAATGATGAAAATATGCTGGATGAAGACATCATCTTTAATGGGTGAATTTGAGTTTACTTTGTGTGCAGGTGTGTCCGATGCACTTAGACAGCTTTTGAAAACAAAAGGTATTTGACTCATACTTCTTTTGAGTATGGGTCCTTAAATCTAACATGCAGCCAACGTTGAGAACATCTGAATTTGACACTAGAGTCAAATTGTTGCTGCATTATTGTTTATTGACTCAGGATAGACTCTTTGCTGCTAAAAATACTTACATCTTAACTGAGAAGTTTCACACAACAAAGATTTTTCTTCTGTAAGCCACAGAAGAGTGCAGGTATAAGGAAAGCGTGCAGGAAAGCAGGGTAGCGAGAACACTGTCCACTTTTGCCTGATAAAGCCCTCATTTCCTAAAGGCCTCAGATTTTGAAAGGCAAACAAGGCAGACTCAGTGGAAGGGTTTTGTGCTTATCCCTAAATTGACACTAACAATTTCTTAGCCAAATTTAGGTAGAAGACCTTGGGTTCATGGATGTCTGAAATTTTAGCTTAATAGGTACTTAGAGAAGAGGAAACAATGTTATGGGAACACATAAGGACCTTTTCTATAATATCTTAAAGTGATACCTAAAATAGATTTTAATTAAAATAAAGTAAGCACAAAGATATTCTAACAGATAATAATAAATGATAGTATATCACAACTTGATTTTTATAATATTTGTTTACAAAAAAACATTTAAATATTATTTTCAAGTGTTCATTAAGTTTGGATTAAATATGGCAATAAACAAGGGAAGGAGTAGAGTGATGCATGGAGTATTATGAGGAATGTACCTAAAGGATAAGAACTAATTGGAATGTTTAGGAATTCAGGAAGGATCCATTAAGATTCATATTTTCTACACTTTGATTATAGAATATCACTTCTTAAGAGTAATCAAAAATCTCTACTTGTACTTATAAATGTTAGGGGAGCACATAGATACTTAATATAATTTTATATACTTTATTTTATACTCTGGAGTTAATCTCAACTATTCACTTGAGTTATTGAAATTAGTATATTTTATTATGTAAATATTATAAAATATTATTTTCTAATAAGTCTTTTGGCAAGAATTCTGTTTAAAATAACATTAACATATTACAGTTTTTGATATTAATGAAAATGTTTCACTTACTAGGAATATGTAGATTCTTCTAATAAGTATAGGTAAATTAAAACTATTAGTTCAAGATATCACTACAAAGAATAAGACTTCTTTTTCATTATTCTAAACATAAGATATTGAAAAAGTTGCTTATTTCAGTAACGTTTGATACAATTGAAAAGACTACCAAATGAAATATTACAAAATTTGAGTTTTTATATGCTTGTTTTAATCTTTATATGAACATTAAATTTGGTACGTGACAAGAATTACCATTGTTAAGAAATCAAAATCAGCCTTATTTTAGTATCATGTCACATTCTAACTTTGGTGAATTCTCTCAGATGTGATTTTTTTGAGAGACCAATTATTCAAATTTTCTGAAAATTCTATGGTTTTCTACTAATCAGTTATTCAAAAATGAAATTATTATTTCATATTTCAGCTGTTTTTCACGGAGCTCCTATCAGTATATTAACTTGTTTGAAAGAACGAGCTACAGAGTTCACCCTGGCTTCTGCGCAGGGAAAGCTGTCTCTGTCTTGAGAGGGTTGGCAGCTCCAGGGAGAGGTTGAGGTCTGAACTTTCAGGGTGCAGTCATGAACTGGGCCTGCAATGCTAGTTCCAAGAAAAGTCCATGGTTATTGTAAAATGCTAAAACAGTGCGGAGCTTTACTCTGAAAGTGATTACTTCCACATGGGAAGCTAGAGTTGGTGAAGAAATCCAGTGCAGCACCTACCATATTAAGGAGGCTTTGATCAGGAGCCATTTTGAGAAAGAGTTAATTATTTAAGACTGAGCCATAGAACAATTACAGAACAGCCATACTTTAGGGTTTCTAGTGTCTCCCTATACAGTGGGAGATGGCCACAAGAGACAGATGCAGAAAGGATGCAGGCTAGATGCAAGGTTCTGAGAAATTTAAACTCAGACCAACAGACCAGGAGGGACATAGGAATCCCACACTCCTTGGTGAGAAGCCAAGGCTGGTCAAGTGTGGACTTCAGAGGGAGCTGGTTCTGAAAGTAACTGAAATAAGCTCAGAAGTTTGCTTGAACCCCTGCCCAGATGCTTGTATCTAGAAGGGTATTCAGTGGTCTGTCTGGTTTCCCCCATCTGCCAGTGTGAGCAGGAATATGCCTCATTTTTTGTTTTTCTTTTTAAATTTTGGGACTGGGAACCAAACACAGGACCTTGCACTTGCCAGCAGGTGCTTGTGCCACTGAGCTATATCCCTGGTCCTTATTCCTCAGTTTGGACAGTTGCCATAGCCTGAGATATCTGAACAGAGGGACTGCTGGAGCAGGGTGGGGCTCCTCCCAAGTCCACAGGCAATAAAGTTAGGGAGAGAAAGTCATAATTGGGGTGTACAGAGGGACATAAAAGCCAGAAGCTGCCAGACTGAGTATAGTCTTGGGCCAGACACCACTGACCAATCAAGTGTCAAGAGTGTGGCAAGATTGATCATTCACACACAAAAAGCATGAGTATGGAAACAAGGTTGATCTTAGCAAATAACCCACTATTTCTACCCTGTATTTGCTGGATCTCAGGGCTTCAGACCCTGAAAAGAACCAGTCATTCAAAAACATGGAGGATTGATCTTTCCTTCCCTTCTTCCTTCCTTCCTTCCTTCCTTTCTTTCTTTCTTTCTTTCTTTCTTTCTTTCTTTCTTTCTTTCTTTCTTTCTTTCTTTCTCTTCCTTCCTTCCTTCCTTCCTTCCTTCCTTCCTTCCTTCCTTCCTTCCTTTTATCCTTCCTTATTTCCTTCCTCTCTCTTTCTTTCTTCTGTCCTTCCTTCATTTCTTCATTTTTTGGTTCAGTTTTGGCTTTCCTTTATTTTCCTATTTTTTCTATACTTTGCTCTGATTTCTGCTTCTTTTTCTTGTTTTTTTATTATTTTATGTAATTCTGTTTAATATTCTTTTCTTTAATAACATCCTTTCTTTATCTCAGCTTTTCTCCTTCCCATTTTTTATTTCTCATTTTACTTTTTTATTTTCCCATTCCCCACTTTTTCCATCTTTACTGGTATAATCATTAAGCCATTAAGCTTTATTTATCTTTAGATAATTAGTTAACTCTATACTATTATTGTTGAATTCTTTTCTATTATAAATGATGGTGTATTTATTGCATTTAATAGATATTTACTGTATGTCAATATTTGCATTGTATTTGTACTTACATTGTAATTATAGACCTCTATTATATGATGAATGGTAGAATAATGTTATATTTTATTGATTCTTGTGGGATGTCACTGTCCAGTTTGTCTTTGGCTATATTATTATTGATGATTTTGTTGATATTGCCAGGGTGACATAATTGTTGCTATTAATTTCTTTTTACTCTGTGCCAATACGTGGTTTGTCTTAGTGTTGTCAACAATACTGAGGTTCACTTCTGGTGAACTGGGTCCTATGCCAACTACACTGTACCTTACCTCCCAAATTAGCAGAAGTAGTCTTACTGTGGGATACAAACAAAGTTCTATAGTTAATCATGTCCAGAGTGCATCACTGAAAATCAGACATTAAAGAAAGCAACAGCCTTTCCACTATAGTCAGTCTGCAAACCTCAGCACACGTGTGCGCACACACACACACACACACACACACTAGAAACGTTAGAAGACAAAGCATCACTACACCTCCAAAGACTGTGATTTGCCCTAAAGCTAATCAGTTGGCACTGCTGGGAGCAAATCAAAAGGTGAACAGCTGAATTACATGCAGTTATAAAAAAGAAGACATAAAACATATCAGTAAGCTGCTTTCAGAGCTCAGAGAAGACATAAGTAAACCAAATGTGGACTTCATAAACAAAGTGATCAGTGAGCTTACAGGAGACTCTAATAAAAGCCTAGATGACCTATTTGAAATGACAAAATATGAATGACTAGTTTAGTAAAGGATTAGAGAAGTATAAAGCTATCAAACAAAAATCTATCTGTAAAAAGTATGGGCAACATAAGTGACCAATGTGAAGATAGTTTGCCAACAATAGAAAATAGGGCTGATGCAGATAATCATAAACTCAGAGATACCTTAGAAAAACAAGAGAAAGAGAAAAATGGATTCAATAGTTCTAGCAAAGAAGATTAATCTAAGGTTAATTGGAATCAGTGAAAAATCATAAGATGGTACAAATGGCATAGAAAATCTGTCTGTACAAATAACAGAAAACTTTACAAATATAGAGAAATCATTCAACAGACAGATAAGCCCTGCAGAAGTCCAAACAGCCATGATCAGAAAAGAACTCCATAACGTATCATAGGCAAAATCCCAGAAGTCCAACATCAGAAAATCTTAAAAGTGTTAGAGAAAAGCATCAAATCACTTATAAAGGTAAACCTATTAGAATTAAAGCAAACTTTTTGACACAGATGTCAGCAGCCAGTAGAGTTTGGAGTGAAGTGTTTCAAGTCCTAAAAGAAAATCACTTCCAATCCAGAGTGATATATCTTGCAAAATTATTTTTCAAAATTGGTGTAGAATTAAGGTCTTCCTGTGATGAAGAGTATTAGGGACTTGGCCTAGGGCCCAGTATCCTAGGATGAGTTATGCTGAAGGCTTAAATAAAAATGTAAATGTGGTATGGATTTGGGGAATCCAGGAATGTCAAAACTCTCTGAAAATAAAGACCACTAGTTTTCCAGATCACTGCTGTTTATTATTTTGTTTTTCACAGATTTGGGGGACGCAGAAAGAGGAGGGGACATTGCAGGCAAAAGCCAGTGAAAATGACCAAGAGAAACAAAGGCTGTAAAACTTGCCAATTAAGAGAATTGTTTGATTTTTAAGTTTGAGAGTTTTATTGCTCTGGAATAGGGAGTGTCAGCAGCCCTTGTTCTTTGCTGTCTTTGCTGTAGTGTTATCTTGACTTTAGAGCACTGTGAACTTGAGCTTTTGCAACACAGCCAGAGAGCCCTTCTTGGTCAGCAACTTAACCCTTATATAGACTGGTCTCCAACAGAAGAGCACCTTACGAAATTCATGACCACCAAATCAGGACTCAAATTTCTCAAGGCTATCTATCATTAGAAAATGAAGACAACAGTGCCAAAATGTTTAATATAATGAACATACAGTCAGAATTAGCAGTTAAGTAGAAGGGCAAAAGATGGAATAGCCAGAAATTAATGCAGTTATAGGAATATGTCAATACCTTTTAGTGACAACTCTCAGTATGAATTATTTCAACTCTTGAATCAAAAGATAGATTGGAAGATTGGGACAAAAACCAAGATGCAATTGTATATTGTGCAAAAGAAACATGTTTAATCCCTAATAAAATTTATGGTCTAAGAATATCAAGGATAGGAAATGATATTCTCTACAATAGGAGCATGAAAACAAGGTGTTATTAATCTATTTTCCAGACAAGTTGGACTTCAATCTGAAACTTAGAAAAGGCAGAGAAGATTGTTGCATATTGGTTAAGAGCACAATTTAACAGGAAGAGATAAAGATTCTAAACATATATGCACCAAACATTAGCACACCCAACTTCATAAAACAAATACCACTGGAAATAGGAGATGAGATGAAGGACCAGTGATATAGCTCAATGGCAGATCATCTGCCTGGCAAGTACAAGGTCTTGAATTTGATTCCTGGATTAAAAGAATCAGATAAGCATCAACACAATTTGGGGACCTCAATATCCTGTTGCCATAATGACACTGATCAATTAGACTATATAGGATCAAAAAGCAAGTGGACTTAATATATATCTTCAGAGTGTTCCACCCAAGAACTAAATGATACACAGTTTTCAGTAGGATTTAGAACATTATTCAAAATAGATGACATTCTAGCCTAGAAAGCATGCTTAAATAAATACAGAACAGTTGAAATTATTCCACACATATTAGTTGATAATATTGTTATAAAATTAGGAGTCTGTGGCAAAAGAAACCTCAGAAATTATGCAAAAAACATAAAAGTTAAATAACATGCTTCTTTTTGTGTTGTTGTTTTAAGACAGGGTTTTGCTCTGCAGTTCACACTGGCTTTGACTCACTTTGTAGCCCAGGCTGGCCTCAAACTCATGGTGATTCCCCTACCTCAACCTCCTGAGTGCTGGGATTACAGGCATGTGCCACCCTGCTAAACTACTAATATACTCTTGAGGAATCAATGAATCACAGAAAAATTTGAGGAGAAATTAGACAGCTTCTAAAATCAAGTGATGATGAAAAACACACCAGGACCTATGGAACACAATGAAAGTAGTCACTAGAAGTTTATATCTGTGACTACCCACATCAGAGAAACAGAGCAAGCCCGAATAAACAACCTAACAATGTACTTCAGTGTCCTAAGAAAACAAAAAAATACAAATCTAAAGCTAGTATAGGATGGATATTATATATATCAGAGAATAAATTAATGAAATTGAAACAAAGAAAATCTATACAAAGGATTAGTTAATCAGAGGAAAGGTTGTTTGAAAGAGCAAGCAAAAGATACACCTTTAGCCAATCTTACCAGAAAAAGGAAAGACCTAAATCAATGCGATTAAAGAAGATTATTAATAACTACTTTGAAAACCTATACTCCAATATATAAAGATTCTGAGTAATCCAATAATAGACAATGAAGTTGAAAAGTAATTTAAAAAACCTACCAACTGAGAAAAGCCCAGGACTCTATAGATTCACCACTGTGTTCCATAGGAATTTAAGTGAATATCTAATGTCAGTATTCCTCAAATTATTTAATGAAATCAAAGGGGAAGGATTACTTTTAAAGTCATTCCTGGAAACTAGCATTGCCCTGATTCCTGAATTAGACAAGAATGCAAAGAAAAAAGCAGAACTACAAGTCAGTCTCTTTAATGAACAGAGATGGAAAAATTCTCAACAAGATACTGGCAAACAGAATCCAACAATCAACAAAAAGATCATATGTCATGATCACAAAGGCCTCATCCCAGGAATGTAAAGATAGTTCAACATACACAAATCATTAAATGTAATATAGTTCATGGGCAGAAGCAAGGACCAAAATCCCATGATCATCTCAACAGGTGCAGCAAAACATTTGACATAATCTAGTATTGATTCATGACAAAACCCCTGAAGAAAATAGTTATAGAAGGAATTTATCTCAATCCAATAAGAGCTATTTATGAGAAATGTACTGCTAGCTTCATATTAAATGGGAAAAACTGAAAACTTTCTAAAATCAGGAACAAGGCAAGTATGTCCATTATTACCACTTCTGTTCAATGTAGTAGTTGAAACATTAACAAAAACAATCAGGCCAGAGAAAGAAATAAAAGGACTATGTTTACAAAAGGAAAGAGTCAAATTCTTTATTTTCAGATGACATGATTCTGTACACAAAATACCCCCAAAATTCCAGCAAAGACTCCCAAAATACAATAAAATTCAGCAATACAGAAAGGTACAAAATCGAGTATATCAATAATGAACTGAAGAAAAAAATTAGGAAAATGCCGTGATACCTTGATTCACAAACTTAATTCTTTCCATGGTTCTAGTTGCAAACCAAATTGAATGATAACTGAATCAAATTTCCCTCTAAGGTTATTACTGAACCTGAACATTGAATTTGTGCCTGCCTCTCTGAGAATGTGTCAGAGGAAACAAAGTGTGCAGACGTGGACTGCTGTGTGACAGACAGAGGAATGATGTGTGTGAGGCTGAAGTATAGCTGTGACCAAAATGCTTGACATACACAACTTTAGGAGAAAATGGTTTATCTGGCTCATGGTTTCAAAGATTTCATTTGATAGTTAGCTGGCTCCACTGTGGGAACATCGTGGATGCAGGGCATGGCAGAGCAAAGCTGTGCATTTTATGGCAGTAGAGAAGCAGATTACAGGTGAAGACAGGGAGAGAGGTAGCCTCCCAGGGCGTGTTCTTAGTGAACCAGATCCTCCAACTTGAACCTATCTGCTAATAGCTTATTCAGTTATGACATCAACAGATTATTTAACTGATGAGTAAAGCACTACCATGATCTGTTTACCTCTTCAGGAGTCTCTTTATGCAGCTAACTTGTCAATAAACCTTAACTATCACAGGTCCCATTTTTTCTATGCACCCATTTACACCATGGGAAGACTGCCTCTTGGGTCTGTGTTGGGAGCTCTTATTCCACAAGTCCAAATGATACCTGTTGTTGGCTCAGTATCGTTGCTGCATTATCAGTGTTTTTTTTCTTTTTCACAATTACCTGCAGTGAGCAAAAAAGACAGTTTTAATAGTAAAACACTGATTTGAGAAACAACACGCTTAAATCACAAATAAGTTAAAAATTGTGGAGTAATAAAACCCGGTGAAAAATTAGTGTAAACCATATGATGATGGTTAGACTGGGATATACTGAGTCTGAATTAGAAGAAAGTCTCTTTCTGTTTTCAAATGGAAATAGCATATTTTCAATTCCTATTATGAAGTAGGCTTACAGAAGAAACCTTACTTTGGTACTTTAAAAATATATTTCTTACTCAACTAGGAGATAAGAATTGATTTATAAAGGCCCCAGGGCCTCTTACATAAAAATTCATTTGGCATAAGTACAGTTTATTTGTAGAAAAATAACTGGGAAAATACTTTTAAAATTAAACACATTATGATTCTCAATGGCATTTTATCTTTGACTAATAAATCTTTTCTGTTCAAGTGATCAAACAAAATAAATAACAAGAATTAATTAATGTTTAAACTGGAATAGCTTAGTGATAGGCTAGTTGCCTATCACTGGTTGCGCAAGGCCCTTGGTTTGGTCTTTAGCACCCTGTGTCAGCCTTAAGAATATTTTTGGGCAGGGGTTGTAGCTCAGCTGCAGAACACCTGCCTGGTAAGCATGAGGCCCTGAGTTTGATTCCCTATATAAAAAATTAATGTTTTAATGTATAATGTAAATATTTAAATATTTCTAGGGTTTTCTAGAACTGGTAAAAACTGGAGCTGTAGAGGACTTAATGCATATTGAGAAGTTTAGCTATTGTTGCTAACACTTTCTCATTTAAAGTAACTGTTGATCGCATGCTTGTCTTGCACAGACTATGTGCTAGACACTTAGCTAGGTGCTGAAAATATAACAATGATCAAGTCAAATGTGGTTGGTGGTACTACAAATATTCATAGGCCAATGGGTGAGAGATTCAAACCGATAATTCCAACTCAGAAATTGGTATTTGACATGACTAGTGTCTTAGTGACCTTATTTCTCACCCAAGTTTGTTTTAAGGACAAACACAGTAGGAGATGGAGCTCAAAGTCTCAGCTTTTTTACTTCAAGGCTTTTGAAGAACAGGCCTTGGGGTAGTCTCCATGAGGGGACTCAGAGTTGGGCAGGCTTGCCATCATAGATAGCACGCACCAGTGCCTGCCTTCCTAAAAATATTTGTCAGAGGGAAGCAGAGTATGCAGATAAGGCCTTGTGCGTGACAGAGAAGAGGTGTGTGTGCAGCTGAAGTGGAGAGGTAAGATTGTGAACCTTCTGGAATTTAAGGTAGTTTAGATTGGCTCTGGTATGAGGAAAAGTGTGAACAGAGATGTTTTGGTGATGTAAGTCAGGCCCGTAAGTCCATGGCACTGTGGTCCCGTTGAATTTTATTCTAGTAGCAGCAGGGTGCCATTCACTATACACAAAGAATTGACAACTTTGTATTGCTATTTAAATGTCACTTGGGGGATGTTTGTGCACAGTGAACTGGAAAGGGACAAGATAGAATTAAGGATCTACTTAATAACTGTTTTAACAATACAGGTATTATTAAGTCACAAATGAAAGCTAAACATTATGAAAGTAATAAAACTTGTAAAAATCCACATATAACATCATATTATGCTTTATTAAAGTTGGATAGATAGGGGGGATGTGAAGAGGAGTAATAGTTTGGGCAAATGGGTTGGTAGACGTTTTATATTTCCTTTTTCTAGCCCCATCTTAGCGATTTTACTGCTCATTAGCACCTGCAACAGAAGAGCTTAATCAGTTAATAATGTTTAAATTGCAATTGATAGCCACAGTGTGGTTTGAGATTCACTAAAAATTTCATTTTTTATCCTGTCCCCAAATCTCATTAGCGTGTATGATTAAGTCAAAGTGACTTAATTATTTAGTTGACCCTTTTAATTTCTTCATTTTATCTGTGATAAGTTTATAAGCGTTCTGCAAATTTTTAATTTGATTGGATCAAAGGAGTCACATTGTCAGTATGATGGGACTTACAGAAAACCATAGCAAAGACGACCAGCAAAATTGTGTTTTTAAACTTTGTGAGATTCCTTTTGGAATTAGATGAAAATCTAAATAACTTTTTGGACCGAGCTCTGTTTTTAAGAAGAGTTGTTGATTTTCATTATGTTCAATTTTTCTTTGTTAGAATGGAGTGGTGACTTTTGAACTCCTTACACAATGGGCCAGAAATTGAAAGTTTGTTTTATGGTTATTTTGACTTTTGTTGTTTCCTTGTGTAATTTCCACTGAAGTGGACTATTTTTTGGTTTGGATACCCAGATTGGACGCTAATGCTTAAGGTTTACTAGTCTTTGACTTGACTTTAGAAACTATCACCTCTATAAGATCGAGTCCTTTTAATTTTGTCACATCTATTTCTTTAAACACTTGGTCATGTTTTGACTTTTTTTTTTTTTGCTTTGTTTTCATTGGCATAGCCTTGTGGAGGTACTGGTGGTCATAGATGATAGTTATGTGATCATCCATTCATTCCCACTAACCTCAAGCGAACATCCCTTGTGTACCTACAGGTTAGTGTCCTGTGGATTTAGAATGGATAATATATAAAGATGATAGATGCATACAAGTGCTCATGGTAAATGTTAACTGAGACACATAACCATAGCAGAGATGTGGGAATAACAACTTTCCTTTTGTAATCAAGAGTGGAAACTTTGAATAAGTTTGGAAGGGGACGTATCAAACCATTAAAGCAAAGAGTGCATCAAGTATGCCAAACCTGCAGAGACAGAGGTAATGGAAATGCCCTATATTTACATAAATGAAGAACATTCTCTCTAAATTTCAGGTTATAGGCTTTAAACATAGTGCTGATGTTTGATGTTCTTAGCCCAAAATCCTTTATTTTAGAGTGTGCATTGTGAGGCCAAGAGTGAGCTGACTTATCTAAGGTTCCGTGGCCACTCAAAGGCAGAGTACCTGTAGTGACTGGATACTCTGACTACACTGCCTGATGCCTCATGAATACATGAAAAGCCTCTTTGCTATTATCTTTGGTGCCTTACTTTTTATTCTCTTATTTATAAATCCAAAAGTTCTGACATATTGACCTAAACTCTTACTATAATAAGAAGGATATCACTGGGTCAGTGTTAGTTTGGTTTGAGATGTTTAAGGATGATCACCTTGGTCGGAGGTATTCGCTGTGTGTTTGCTAATGGAGCTATCATGGAGTAGAGTCTAATGGCTGGAGTTTCCAGAGAAATGTTTATACACAACTAAAGGTGATTTCTGCCGCATGGCTTCAAATAAAAGCTTTTGAAGAACGGTGCTTTTTTTCTGCATTCTTTGATATTAGGAAGAAAATTAAGTTACAATGTGAGAGAGGTTTAGAGGCTGTAATTCAGGACTCAGTAGATTTTTAATAAATAAAACAATGCAAAGAACATTTACACTTGTCTAATAAATGAAAATGGTTTATATTTTCACAAATACTAGTTCAGTGCTGGGTTTGGGGGTTACATTAAATCATTAAGTATCTACAGTAAAAGTGATACATTTTTTAGACTATACAGATATATACTGATCCTAGAATAATATAAGGAGATTACTTTTATGTATACTGTACTGTATGCAGTGTATATTTCAAATTGATTTTCCACAAATCTCAGGTCATTTAAAATATGTAAACTTGTGGTTTTTAATTTAAAAGAGTCATTTCTAGAGCATAAACTTTTAAAACAAATTTCCATTTAAGATCACTTGTAAAATTCCTTACGTAGGATTTTTGGTTTTCTTCCTATGAATCCTGTTAGACGTTTTTACTGGCATGAGTTCATTGACCATCAATGAGTTTGTGTTTTAAGGTAAATTAGTATTTTTGAGCAAAATAACTTCAAATTATTATTTTTACTGAGGTGCACCACAGTATTGTATTGTTACTGAGTTCATTCACAGCAAAAGAACACTTAGAACAAAAACTGCTTTTGGTAGCTGAATTTGATCCAAACTTTATGCTTTTTTATATATCTCAAAGTTCAGCTAGTGTTCCGTGAATGAACTGATAAGCGGTAAAGCCTAGGCAAAGAATCACTCTGTGAAGGGTAGTGGAAACTGAAGAATATCACGGGAGGATTTGGGTCAAATACACTGCACATGACTGTCTTCTGACTGGAAATATTTGTCATGTAGAGAGCGGAGAACAATGTCCTCAGCCGCATGCTCCAGCAGTACGTGCCTGTCCAAGGAAATAGCTGCGTCAACCCTCCCCATGGCAAGAGAACGCATAATTGACTTTTACAAGATTGATTTCTCTTTCTCTACAGGTTTGTTTCTAAAACCCAGAGGCTAGAAATAATGCAGGCTGTAGCCCTTCCATCCTGTTAGTTTTACTACCATCTGTATCCTAGTTTCACTTGTCTAGAAAAACACATTAAATACCGTATTTTGTTTCAAAAACTCCCACGTAAAAGACAAAATCATCAGGAGACTTGCAGTCCATGACTTTTCCTCCACCATCTCTCAATTTCCTTGTATATCTTCTTTGCTTATTTAGTTCTCTTTGTTGCTCACTGAATTCCCCTGATGCTTTCTTTTTTTATTTAAAAAAAAAAAGTACAAAAACATATTAACAAACAGACACCAATTAGCATAAAAAATAGTACAATCACAACTAATCTATAGACAAGGTGACATGGTCTCAACAGTGGTTATTGCTTTATCCATTGGTATCTTCGAAGTGTAAATATATGAACCCATATACAGACATGCAAATTTAGTCAGACAGTTAATCCTCTCAACAACAGAAAA